>BQNB010174091.1:1321-13297 GCA_026074375.1 Tanacetum coccineum
AATTTTAAATGACTATTTTACCTTTTGACTTTTTGGGTCCGACTTGACTTTTTGACTTTTGATCTTTTATTGTCACATAAAAACGATTACCGCGTAACCAGTAATTTTTCGGAACAAATTTAAATAATAAATCATATTTATTATTATATATCTCGCATGTGCAAATTTATTTTTAACTTATTTGACTTGAAAACAAGAAGATATAGGTTATTCCTAAGCTGACTTATCAAAAACGACCCACTAAATCACGTTTTCACGACTTGGAAGTAAAACGACATTCCGGACAACTTTTTAGTTTTACTCGAGACCCGAAAATAAGCAGAAAATGACCGAAATACCCTCGCAAAATTTTAGAAACGAGAACAACACGTAATGACACAAAAATAATTAAATTAACATTTAATTATCACTTTTTATTAAATAAAAATATTTAATAAATTATTTAATAATTTGTTCAAAAACGTTTATTTTAAAACGCGAATATTTAAACTAAAAGTTTTATTTTACGGACAAAGCTTGCCTGTGATACTCGATGACTACATAAATAAGTAATAAACATTTTAAATAAGCTTTATAAAACAATTATGAAATAATAGTCATGTAAATACTCATTTTTGTGGGAAAAATCATTTGGAAAGCAATGGCGCAAGTTTCGTGTTTTGAATCATCCGTTATCTAGCCTAAACGAGTCCCGAACCATTATTTAACGAAAAT
Organism: Tanacetum coccineum; assembly: GCA_026074375.1. Lineage (NCBI taxonomy): Eukaryota > Viridiplantae > Streptophyta > Magnoliopsida > Asterales > Asteraceae > Tanacetum > Tanacetum coccineum. The sequence continues at coordinate 2,036 of BQNB010174091.1, forward strand.
TACACTTCCGGTCCCTCTAGTAATATTTACAATTTTATCCCTAAACTATATTAGTCTTGTCACTAATTTTTAAAACTTTCAAGTATATATAAGAATATGATTAGGGTTTTTACCATTTCTATTAACCTAGTCACACACACACATGCTCCTTAAAGTTTTTCCGGCGCCGTCACTTTTTCCGGCCACCCTCCGGTCGCCACCACGCCGCACACCATCACCTCCCTCCATCACCGATCCACCGGATCTATCACTCTATCGTAACCACATCAACATCGTCACCTTGTCACCCCCTTCCGGCCACTCGCCGCCGGCCACCATATCCACGCCATCGTCATCATCGCACAACTATCACCATCGCCCCTCCCTACTGCCGCCGTCCTCCTCTCCGCGGCACAACCACATCGACGCCACACCAACCCATCATCATCTCCATCATCCCGACACCATCGTCACCCAAAAAGGAGACTTTTGGAAATTTTTAGTTATAATTCAATACCATATTCAGAGTTTTACAAAGGAGGTCCCAAATCTAGAAACATTAAAGTTTAAAATGATAACAGTTTAGTACATCTTCAAGGTCCGTGTCAATCGTGTCATCCGTTTGCCATTAGGTTGCTCAAATTACCTGAGTAAACTTGCTAAAGGGTCAAAACACAAAAGGTTGAGTGAAAATTCATAGGTTTTCAGTTTATAATAGTTGAGTACAAGTTTAATAGTGGGTTTCGTTGTTTATAACACCCATAAAGTGTAATAACTGCAAAAGAGTACAATTATTATGAATAAGTATTATCATGGAAAACAATTATTATTGCCCTAAGGATCATGAATCCACATATTTTATAGAATCGGAGCCTTATCCGAAGGATCATACTGGGAAGCTTACTACCCAAAGAGATACTGGGAGCTACTATCACAAAGGGAGATATGGGAAGCCTTACTACCCAAAGAAGATACTAGGAGCTATTACCCAAAAAGATAATTGGGATGTCTTATGGGGAAAATGGAGGTAAACTTAGGCAATTAATATATCAGGATAGCATATAGTTGGAAAATACCTTGTATTCATAGTTTTATAGCATGAAATCCCTCACGGGGATTTAGAAAACATGTAAAGGTGGGACTACGGAAACTCCAGTAATGGAAAAAAACCATATCAATATCAAAAGATCACTTGTGTTTAATTTGTATAAGACAAGCATGTATCTTCCCCAAAAAGATTTATAAAACAGTAAAGATGTAAAAAAGGGGTTATAAATTCACAATATCGGTTTTAAGTACTTGAGTATATAAAAACAATTGAGCATGTATCTCCCTACGAGATTATGAAATATTAAAGAGATTTAAAAGTGAGGCTATGAACTCACCTTAATAGTATAGGGAAATCTGATTAATGGAAAAAGTATATCAAGTGAAAGTAACGACTTCGGTTCCACGCAAACCATGGGTGATATGTTAATTCTTAGTGGGATGGGTTATGTTTCAAAACCTTTCACAATGTTTAACGTATATCTTTGATTTATTTAAATTAGTAGAAATATTGTATCACTGTTCGGGCTATCATAATTTCCATAGGTCATGTAGTATCGTTTGAGGGAGCCTAGGCATTTAAAATCGTAAAACCCAGCAAACTGTCAAAACAAAAACTCAAAGATACCCTTTAATTATGAAATTCCCTAGTAAAAAACACGTGATCGATAAGATTTTAAGTTTTTTTTCAAAAGTTAGTTGATAATAATTTATTTTTAAAATAAATAACGAATAATGCGTCGATTTACGATTTAATAACGATAAATGTGTGGTTTTAATAAAAATAGAGTTTTCATAATATTAATATATATTTTTATTATTTATATAATAATGTTATATTTTATTTTTTTTAAGTTTTTCAAAATTTGCAATATATACCCTTAGTATTATAAACTTGTACGGACTTTAGTCCTTTATATATAAGTATATATAATTTAAACCTTTAAACTTTAAAACTTGGCAAAATAGGTCCTTATAGTTATAACTTTAGAATCATAACAATTTTTTAGCCCCCTTTAGTTATAAATTTCATAAAGGTTACGATATATACACCTATGCATGGAAATATGTGCAAAACAAGGTCCAAAAAAAAAGCCATGCTAGCTTTATTTTAGGATGCCAATGGATATTTGCAGGTTAATAAGCTTATTAGAATAAAAGCTAACAATAAGGATGTTCTAAAGTAAACATAAAAGTTTAGAAAAAGGGATTTGTTAGCTAAAAAATCATAAACGTGTTGTTTTAGAGTTTTTAATAAAAAAAAAAAAAACACCTTGGGTTTGAGGATTCAAAACTTCAAACAAGAGTTCATATATTATCTTAAGAGTATTATGAACATTATAATACAGAATATAAGCTTATAGAACAAGATCTTAGGCTTACTTGAGCTAAAATGGGTCGAAATAGGTTTTTATGACTCGTACGCCTAGGAATGGCTTCAAGACTTCATTTTTCTTGGCTTTCTTTGGTTCTTTTCTGTGCTTTAGGGTCTTCTCTTGATCTTATTATTACATGCTAGAGGAATAGGTTAGAAACATCCATTTGAAGTGTGTGAGATGAGTTTTTGAGGGATGATTTGAAAGGGGTTGCTCAGGTTCGTGTATTTATAGGGTTGGAAACCGTTATGCATAAAGTTTTCTTTGTTATATAAGCGGCCAAGTGCTGTAGTGTTGATGGACTAATGAGGGCCTAATGACATATTCGAGTATTGAGGTCTTAGGGAGTGTAGCTTTGCAAGGTGTTAGTGTTGGAGGGAAGTTTGGAGTCACAAAACCTAAAAAAAGGGTGACAGGTGGCTGATTGTAGCAGCTTGGTGGCCAAGAGATGAAAAGGAGGTGCTTGTATAGCAAACTTAGGGCTGTAGTAGCTTAGTATTAGAGGTTCTAGGATTTCTTGGTTAGTTTTACAAATGGGTAGAAATAGTAAGGAAAAGGGGTAGGGTTCTATTTAGGGCTCGGTTTAGGGTTTAGGGTTTTATTATTATTGTGGATTAGGGTTAGGATTAAGGGTAGATTAAGGTTTAGGATTAGTGTTTGGATTGAGATTAGGGCTTAGGATTAAGGTTTAGGGCTTAGTTTTAGGTTTAGGGTTTAGTTTTTGGTTGAAAGTGAAATTAGGGTTTTAGATTAGGGTTTAGGATGAATTAGGGTTTAGGTTTAAGGTTTAAAAGTCATGCATTAAGTGCTTGTACCTTGTACTAAAAGTGGTAGTAATATAGTTTTAATCAATGATTTTCGAAGGTAAAATGACATTGTTTGACTTTCTTGCATTTTTGACTTGTTACTTTGAGCGTTAATGTGTTGTACATTGTTTTGGTCGAGGATAAGGTTATTCCAAATATTGGATGCATTGTACAACTTGATTGCACATGCTTTAAAGGCTTGCACATTATTTTATATTGTATAATTAAAATATAATTTGGTTTTTTACATAAACGTTAACGTGTAATGCTTGTTTTGAAGTAACGTTTTGAAAAGTACGTTAAATGGATAATTGTACTTGGTAAAATTTTGATAGTAGATATAGACTTGATTTTTGGATGTTTCATGATGTACACAATTGATGGAATTGGAATAGGTAGATGAGTGACGCTCGTTTACTTTAGAAAATGTAAACTAGGTTAACATAAATGGAATGGAATTACAACAAAAAAAATATTCCGTGAAAAAGGTTGTACATTAATATAGTAAGTAGAGATTACATTGATGAAATAACTGGAAAATATACGGGTTGTTATAGTCCACCTAACCTTTCCGAAATATGCTCCAGGAGATTTAGTTGAGTGATGGAGTGATGGTTTGGAAATAGAAGTCCTTAGTTTTTGCAGTCCCTGGTCCAGATGACCCACTTTGTTGCAAGTCTGACACTTGACAGTGCAAACTCCTGTGTGATGCAGGGTGCATCTTGTACATAAAGGAAGGTTTCCATGGTACCTTTTGTTCTCAGTTGGGGTGGCAGCATAAGTTCTGATAGTTTCTTGCCTTCTATTCTGCTGTTGGTGGTAAATTCATTATTAAGGTTGTGATTTTGTGGTCATTTTGATAGTTGTAATTGTTGTGATTGTTGGAGTTGGTTATTATTGTTGCGATCTTTGGGGTAGTTGTTGTGTTGTCGGTGGTGTGGGGCTTCTAATCTCCTCAAACTTCATTTGTGATCATTGGTTTACTTGCGCAGAATTGTAGTTTTATTACATGCTTTCATCAACCTCTGGGTTATGTGTAATGGCTTCCTCCAGAGTTTGAGTTTTGAAGCTACATTAACATTTACTTATAATCTATTCTAGGTTAATCCCTCGATTAAAGGACTTCCATATGCTTCTCGGTGTTGGTACATGTTTTAGGCAATAAGACTGCTAATTCCTTGGAAGATTCTATACGTAGTTTTGAGATCTTTTCCTTTCAAAACCAAGTTGTAAAATTTAGTTCTTATATTTTCTTTGACTTCAGTTCGAGGGCAATATATTATTGGTCTGAGCCTTTTCAATTACGGTCACAGGTGATCATGTTGGCTTGTTTCTATACCAACTAAGGTTGGGCGTATTGCATTTCCAACAGTACAAAGGCGTCATCGGTTAGAGTACCAGTAGCAAATGTAACTCTGTTATTCCTCGACACATTGCTTACGAGAAAAATACTGATTCAGTATGTTCAAACCAGCGGATGAGGCCAACAGCTCCTTCTGTACCATTGAAATAAGAAGGTTGACAACTCATAAATCCTTTGTAGTTACTTATTACATTCCTATTGGTATTTGCCATCGGTTTGATAGCTTGTGCTCCAGAGCATGCAGAAATACCATCAGGATCAGTTGCGGATGGCAGCCGGTGTCATAGTGGTTGTTTAAGATGTTGATGTTCTCTTGGGAGGTATATATTATATATATTATACAAGAACAACATAGAATAAGAAACCCATAAATGATATAGTCATATCATAGTTAAGGTAGAAAAATATATAATAACAAAGTACTTGTGATCATTTCTTTGATATTTACATTGCAAGGATATAACAGGAAAAATTTTGGAATTTAAGATTCCAGATGATAGATAAAAAGATAATGGTGTGAGTGATCCAATAGAAGGCTCTAGTGTTTCTAGGTATAAAGTTTGAGAAATAATTAGGATGGTAAGAGAATTCACAGTAATCCCGGATAAAGGAATAAGTTCTTTCATATACAGGATATAGAATTGACAATTTTGACATACACAATTGGTATTATGAAACAAAGAGGTATAACGGAATCACATATGTATTAAATAAACTTTTCTATAATAATTAACATAGCTAAATTTGGACCAAATATCGGTCATTATTCATACATCTAGTGGTTGGATTCTAGAAAGCTGTAAATGACACAGATCTAATTTGGTGGTTCTCCCTTGTTGTTTTTGAGTTCTTGGATCTTGTTTAGAAGACTCTTGAACCTGGATGTCCTCAATGATTATTTCCAGAGATGAACATTATAACAAGTATCTGACTCATCAGGTTCCTCGAGGACTGATTCACTTCCCAGTGGTCGCGGTATGATCCATAATGGAGTTTATCTAAACTTCTGCGGAGATTGACATCAGCAATAGAGGGATAGTCTGGTGGTGGTGTAGTTGACCTAACCGGTGATGAAGATCCTACTGATGAAGATGGAGATACTGGAATGGGTGATTCAACAGGAGTCTTAGTATCTTTAGGTGGTGAAATATCCTCGTGAGAAAGAATTATCGAGATTTGGTCCAGTGTAGGTCGAGGTATAGTTAGGTGCATATGTAGAGGAAAAAGGAATTCCTTCAACACATCGTAATCAGGATGGGTTTAAAGGGTGGGTGTATTATAAGACATTGTATGTATAACAATACCCAGTGGATAATAAATAGGTTATTTATATTAAATTGTATAATAGTTATGTATTATCGGCTTCGGCAAATCTACCTTACATTACACTATTCGGGAAATGCAGTGCACGGAGGACTTTATTGGGATGAAAAAGTTGTTATAGTTTTAGGTTTTTTCCTTGTTTCTCTAATAACCATTGAGGCCTCTGATACCAATCTGTATCCCCCCCCACCATTTTTGACATTATAGCAGCGAAAGCTTATCTGGGGTTTACCTTCATGGATCAACAAAAAAATAATCATAGAAATGACTCAAATTAGACGTTTTAGAAAATTTTGTTAATAATTCAATATCATATCAGAGTTTTACAAAAAGGATGGTACCCTAAATCTAGAAAAACATTAAACGTTTGAATGATAAACAATTTAAGCATCTTTCAAGTCCGTGCCACTCGTGCCATGGTTGCTCATTACCTAAGAATATACATGTTAAAAGGGTCAACACAAAGGTTGAGTGAAATTCATAGGTTTTTTAGTTATAATAGTTGAGTACAAGTTTAATAGTGGGGTTACGTTGTTATACACCCATAAGTGTAATAATTGCAATGAGTACAATTATCATGGAAAACAGTATTATCATGGAAAACAGTATTATTGCCCTAAGCTCATGAATCACATATTTTAATAGAACCGGGAGCCTCTATCCGAAGACATACTGGGAGCTACTACCCAAAGAGATACTGGGAGCTTTACTACCCAAAGAGATACTGGGAGCTACTACCCAAAGAGATTGGGAGCTACTACCCAATGTGATTACTGGGAGCTATACCAAAGAGAATACTGGGGAGGCTATTAACCAAAGAGGACATGGATGTCTTATATGGAAAATGGAGGTAACTTAGGCAATAACATCTCAGGATAGCATATAGTTAGAAAAACATTTGTATTCATAGTTTATAGCATGAATCCCCTACGGGATTTAGAAAAACATGTAAATGTGGGACTTCGATATCACTGTAATGGAAACCATATTCCACTTATCAAAATATATAGTGTGTTTAATTTGTATAAGACAAAGCCATGTATCTTCCCCCAAAAAAAGATTTAATAAAAAACTGTAAGAAGTAAAAAAGAGGGGCTAATTGAAGTATAATATCGGTTTTAAGTACTTGAGTATATAAAAAACCAATGGATGCATGTATCTCCACGGGATTAGTCGAAATATATAGGAGGATTTAAAAAGTGAGGCTATGAATACTCACCTTAACTGTATAGGGAAATATGATTGAATGACAAAAGTTATCCAAGTTGAAAAGTAAATGGTTTCGTCACGCAACTTGGGTGATATGTCAAGTCTTTAATGGGATGTTTATGTTTTCAAAAATTTCACAAGTTATAACATATATCTTTGTTTTATTAAATTATGGTAAAAATTGTAAATCAATTTTGGGCTATCTAATCCAGGTGGCTATGTAGTAATGTTTGTGCGTAGTTAGGGCACTTTAAATGTAAACCCAGGCAAACTCGTCAATACGAAGACTCAAATGAAACCACTTCAATATGTAATTCCCTTGTAACGTGATTACGTATAAAGATTTTAGTTTTCTTCAAAGTTAGTTGATGATAATTTATGTTAAATATATAATGAAATAATGCGTCGATTTATGATTAATAACGATAAATGTGTCGGGTTTTAATAAAATCGAGTTTCATAATATTAATATATATTTTATATTTATATTAAAGAATGTTATATTTTTTATTTTTATGTTTTCAAAAATTGGGCAATATATTACCCCTTTGTTATAAAAAATTTACGACTTTTAGTCCTTTATATATAAGTATTACATAATTTTTAAAACCTTTAACTTTGATAACTTAGGGCAAAAATAGGTCCTTATAGTTATAACTTTAGATAATGACAGTTTTTAGACCCTCTTAGTTATATAATTTCATAAAGTTACGATATTACCCTTATGCATGGAAATATTTACGCAAATCAAGTCCAAAAATGCCATAGCAAGATTATTTTAGGATTCCAAATGATATTGCAGGTTATAGCTTATTAGAATAAGCTAAAATAAGATGTTCTAACGTAACAAAAGTTTAGAAAAATGGATTTGTTAGCTAGAAAATCAAAACGGGTCATTTTTAGGGTTTTAATAAAAAAAACATGGGTTTGAGGATTCAAAGCTTCAAACAAGAGTTCATATATGATCTTAAGAGTATTATGAAACATTATTAATTACAAAATATAGCTTATGGAAACAAGATCTTAGGTATTACTTGTGCTAAAATGGGTGGAAATAGGTTTTTATGACTCGTACGCCTAGGAATGGCTTTAAGACTTCGTTTTTCTTGCTTCTTGGCTTCTATTATGAGCTTAGGACATTTTCTTGATATTCTTTTCCCTGTTAGGGAATGTTAGAACTCCATTATGGTGTGTGAGTTGAGTCTTTGGAGGGGATAATTTTGGAAAGGGTTGCTTGGTTAGTGTATTTATAGGGGTTGGAAACCTTTTGTGCCAAAGTTTTCTTGTTATCTGAGGGTCATAGTGATGTAGTGTGATGACTATTAAAAGCCTAGAGATAAAGTATTGAGGGCTAGGGAGTGTATCTTTGCAAGGTTTATGGTGTTGGAGGGGTGTTTGGAGGTCACGGCTAAACAAGGATGACAAGGTGGTGATGTAGCAAGCTTAATGGCCAAAAGTTAAAAGGGAGGTGCATGTAAGCAGCTTAGGGCTAGCTTAGTGATAGAGGTGCTAGGATACTTGGTTGGGTTTAAAATAGGTAGAAATGGAGGGAAAAAGTATTCGGGGGATTCATTTTAGGGCTCGTTTAGGGTTTAGGGTTTTAAAAATGTGGTTTAGGGTTAGGATTAAGGGTATATTAAGGTTTAGGATTAGTGTTAGGATTGAGATTAGGGCTTAAGATTAACGTTTAGGGCTTAGTTTTAGATTTAGGGTTTAGTTTTTGGTTGAAAGTTAAATTAGGGTTTATGGTTTCCTTTTTAGGGTTTAGGGTTTTAGATTAGGGTTTAGGATTGAATTAAGTTTAGGTTTTAAGGTTTAAAAGTCATGCATAAGTGCTTGTACATGGTACTAAAGTGGTAGTAAAGTTTTTAAACCATGATTTTCTAGGAGGTAAAATGGACCTAGTTTGAACTTTCTTGCATTATTGACTTTATACTTTGAGGATTTAATGTGTTGTACATTGTTTTGGTGAGGAAAGGTTATTCAAATTTGCGTTGAATTGTAACACTTGGTATACATGCTTTAAAGCTTGCACATTCATTTTTTTTGTTACATTTACATATAATTAGGGTTTTGACATAAACGTTAACGTGTAATGCTTGTTTTGAAGTAACGTTTTGAAAAGTACGTTAAATGGATAATGTACTTGGTAAAAATGATATTAAAATATAGACTTGACATATTTGGATGTTTGCATGATGTAAACATAGATGGAATAGGCATAGGTAGATGCGTGGGTTTACTTTAGAAATGTAAACTAGGTTACATAATGGAATGAAATAAAAACAAAAAATATTCCCGTGAAAAAGGTTGTACTTAATATAGTAAGTAGATATTACATTGATAAAAATACTGGAAAATTACAGGTTGTTATAGCTGCCACCCCAATTACGAAAAAACCACCATCATCCACCGTCACCTCCACAAACATCTAATCGGCATGCCATCATTGGATCTGGGTTCGCGACATAGGGTGCGTTCATTTTGTTTTCATCAGATTAGGGTGCGTTGGTTTGTTAACTAGCACGACTAGGGTGCGTTTGATTCGCAGAAAAGCGACACAGGGTGCGTTTGGTTTTCATAACATAGGGTGCGTTGGATTTCATAGAAAAGGGTGCGTTGGTTTGGGTTTAGCACTAGCAAGGGGTGCGTGCGGTTTGGTTCTAACAGTAAACACAAGGGGTGTGTCTGTTTTTGTGGATTAACAGCTTTAGGGTGCGTTTGGTTTTATAAAACGCAATAAGGGTACATTTGGTTTAGCAGTTTCGCGTTATGGGTGCGTTTAGTTGGTATGGCAGCCCCCTAATTTGTGTTTGGTTTGGCAGCTAACACCGACAGGGTGTTTGGTTTGCTGGATAACACCAAACAGGGGTGTTTGGTTTGGCAGTTAACACCAACAAGGGTGTTTGGTTTGCTGGATAACACCAAACAGGGGTGTTTGGTTTGGCAGTTAACACCAACAAGGGTGTTTGGTTTGCTGGATAACACCAAACAGGGGTGTTTGGTTTGGTAGTCAACACCAACAGGGGCGTTTGGTTGTACAGAAACGCCGAAAGGGTACGTTTGGGTTAATAAGAACATCAAAATGGTGTGTTTGGGTTAACAGGAACGTCGAAAGGGTGCGTTTCGGTTAACATAAAAACCTAAAGGGTACGTTTGGGTTATATAAATCGACTATTAAATATATTGTAAGATTTTATAAATATAAAAGCGTATTAAATGGTGGTTAATGGTTAAATAAATGTGTTATATATTATTTGGCCTCGTCTAATTATATATATTGATCACGCGAGTATATTGCAACAAAGTTTCATAAAAGGGAAAAACATTGAGTTTTGTAAAAATGGGAAACGTTTTATAAACATACAGGTCATGCCGAGATTTTTATAAATCGCTACACTTAGTAAACTTTTACAAATCTTACTTTACTTATTATCCTGAAAAGGACGAATTAAATGCCTTAAGAATTATTAGATCGTGAAGAACCGGTAATCAAACGTAAGCTATAATTTTAGAGATTTCATTTATCTAATCCGCAACTTTAAACGTGCGTTTATTTTTATAAAGAAACTTTCTATTTAATCATTTGGGGATATTCGGGCGCGTGTCGAATTATTTAGTTTCTTTTATTTATATCATCTTTCTTATATAATATTCGGAAAGTATTATATAATTAGACCATTTTATTTTAATTGTCATCTTTCAGATGTAACACGTGTCGCGTACTATATACGTTTCGAGTTATTCTTTTGGCTGTGTATCTTGTTATATAATTCACGGTATGAATTATATACTCGGTCATTTTTCATTATGTAATATATACGGAATATATTACACACCTTGCGTTTATTTTTTGATTTATTTATTTAACCAACCACCAAACTATTACAACTTTAAATCTAAATCTTTTATCAACGTATCGCGTTGATGTACTCATTCGTCGGAAAACCCAAATACATTATCCTAGGCTAGGGGGGTCTATCCGTTAAGATAAACCGTAACTTCTTGATCGAGCCGTTTCGTCTTCCGTTCGTGTTGTGCATATTAGATGCCTATATGTCAATTGTTCTGCAACATCAAGGCGAGTTTATAACCTCATGTTTTACTTGTTTTACATATATTTCTAGGCTGAGAACATGCTTGTTTGCAAATGCATTTA
>BQNB010174092.1:0-13296 GCA_026074375.1 Tanacetum coccineum
ACCCGTGTGTCCCACATCCATTTGTAACAATGTCACTCATACCAAGACCCGTTACACCTAACTTGGACAATCCAAGGTCAGACATTTTAGCAACCCAGTTTTCATCAATCAAAATGTTTGAACTTTTTATATCCATGTGAATAATCATTCGATGCCCTCCAAGATGGTTATGCAGGTGATCCAAACCACGAGCTACATCCGCACAAATTTTGAGTCTTTCTAACCACGTGAGAGTAATAGAACTCTTATCACGATTGTTATGCCTAATATATCTATCCAGACTTCGAGGCGCTGCATATTCATAGACAATAATATTTTCATTTTCGTCGTTACAATAACCGACAAGAGAGATGAGGTTTGGATGTTCTTGACCAAAGAGCAACTGAATCTCTGTCAAAAACTCCTTTAAGCCTTGTCCGAACTGCTCATTCAACCTCTTTACAGCAACCGCGGTATCTTTTCCATCGATTGAGAGTACTCCTTTGTATACCACACCATATCCACCTCCTCCGATGCGAGTTTTGAATTTTTCGGTGGCTACGTCTATCTTTTCAAATGGTATTTTGAGATATTCCCAATTTTTTATTATTGACATTATATACCTGTTGGTTTGCATTATATGAATGTAAAGAGAGAAATTGGAGTTTAGTCTCTTGTGGTTTCACAATATCACTACTGCACTGCACTGTTACTTTACTATATTATATAATAGTAACTTATATAAAACATTAGGAAACTGTAGCAACATGGGGAATAAAATATTCATCTACGCACGACTCTCGACGTAAATTTTTATTTTCTTTTAATATTTTCAAAACACATTCTGAATTTTAACCTATTGATGACTTTTTTATCTAACAAACTTTATTTACCAAATACGGAGGGCATATCCCTTGATTCATTCGTAAAAAAAAAACGCCACTAAAAAGATCGTCGAATTACGAACAAAACGAGCCCAATATTGCAAGGCTTCTGACATGCGTACGATTATATTAAAAATGTTGAAGTTTAATAATATATATATATATATTTAAAAAAACCAATTTTCAAACCGCGCCCTCAAATCTAACCTATTTACGATTTTCTTTATATAACAAACTTTATTTATCAAATATGGAGCGCATATTTATCGATTCATTCAGAAAAAAATGTCACTGAAAAGCTCTTCGAATTGCGAACAAAACACGCCCAATATTATAATGTTTTTGATATGCGTACGATTTTATAAAAAATGTTTAAGTTTAATATATATATTTAGAAAAACAATTTCCAAAACCTGAAGTATGTTAGACGTTACAAACCCGACCTTGAACTTTAATTTATCAACGACTTTTTTATATAACAAACTTTATTTATCAAATTTGGAGCGCATTTCTATCAATTTATTCGAGAGAAAAAAATGTCGCTGAGAAGATCGTCGAACTGCGATTTTATAAAAAATGTTGAATTTTAACATACATATATTCAAAATATTTACGGAAATAGTTTTTTAGTTTATCGGTTCGTTGCAAATTCACAAAACACTGTTACGTTCGATACTACCAAGGTGGAGAATATATTTTTTTAAAACCCAATTTTCAAAACGCACCCTCAACTTTGACCTATTTACGACGTTTCTATAAAACAAACTTTATTTGTCAATTATGGAGCGCATATCTATCGATTCATTCGGAAAAAATATCGCTGAAAAGATCGTCGAATTGCGAACAAAACGAGCCCAATATTGCAGTGGTTCTGACATGCGTACGATTTTATAAAAAATGCTGAAGTTTAATATATATTTTAAAATGTTAACGGAAATAGTCTTTAGGGTTATCGGTTCGTTGCAAGAAAAGTCACAATGGCTGAAAAATAACACTCGACGTTATCGGTCCGTTGCAAAAATAGTCTCGCACGCTCGAGTGACAAACCTCGTTATACATTAACCAACCAAGATTCACTTTTCAAAATAATTAAGGAAATTTTTGTAATTTGCATTTGTTAACCAATTAAGACCCTCCGTTAAAAAAACATTAGCCAGTATAAACAACTTTATTAATTGCAAACAAGTGCGCCTCTGTAGCTTTAGTACCATAACCTAGTTGACTTTTTCAAACCTCATACTAGTGTAGATTATAGAAAACAGATCCTAACAAAAACTGACTAACAAATATTCACCTTGATATAACTATCTGAATCATGCAAAATTTAGTTTGCTTCGGCTTTATATAGCCGGCTTACGGCTTATTTGACTTTTTGTGGCTTATCTTGAAACTTATGGGCTTATATAAGTTTTTCATGTCATAGTAAGCTTATATAATCCGAAAAGTTTCAAGATAAGCCACATAAAGCAAATAAGCCATAAGCCGGTTATATAAGCCGAAACAAAAACCCCTTGGAACTAAGAAAAACTAAAACACCAGAGTAAATAACAACCGAAAGAAGCATTTTTACCTGGTAATAGAAGACGAAACTGACAAAAGTTTTGTAATGTAGGTTAGCCACACAAAAAGTGATAGCAGCAGCGTTAACAAGGAGGTTTTGAAGATGTGTTTAGTTGAGGTTTTTCAAGTGAGAGAAACAAGTAGGTTGTTCAAATAATGTTAAACTGGATATCTTAAATGCTTTTTTCTCTTAAAAAAGTGTAATATGAGCCACCATGATTTTTCTAGGAACGTTGTGTTAGGTAGGAGCAGGAGGGTGTGGAAACAGCTTTTTTTAGTGGGAAACAAGAAAATCTGGCACCTTCTTTTGGGAAAGTAGTGTTTTTTTTCTTAGTGGGTAAACCAGGTCTTTTATCAATTCTGTTTATTAGTTGGTTTATCGAACTATCGAGTAACCTCTTCAACCGGTTGAATCTTCGGGTCAAACCGTTCTATACATATATATATATATATATATATATATATATATATATATATATATATTTTCATATATTTAATATGAAATGCTGTATGATTCATAATTTATTTGAGATTATTCTTATGTTTACTTAAACAATTAATATAGAACGAGTTTTTTACCGATAAGCTAAATTTATATATTCTATATCTATAAAATCAAAGTAAAGATTTGCAAAAGCATACAACTTATGATTTCAAGATATAATAATTATAATAACACTATATTAGTTCATGTTTTAAGTTAGTTTGAACTTTAATTTATTGTTTTACAAAATTGTACCTAACATTAGTTATCATCATTGTTAATTGAACATAGAAATATTTATGAAAGAAAAAATTGTTTATGAAAGAAAAATTTGTTAGATTCTTAGAAAAGAAGTCATGACTCGGTCAAGTTTATCAAAATGAGTCAACTAAAAACCAACAATTCAATCCGGTTCTCAAACAAGCAAAAAACTGGTCACATTCGGCCATGTCAACCCGGATTTTCAAACATTGCCATAAACGCCCCAAAATTGAAGTGCCTTAAAAAAATGGTTTCCAAAATTGTTCTACGGCGACCGGCGACTATGCGACTATTCTATTATATTAGTAACACTAGCTTCATAACCCGCCCTATGAGCGGGATCACTTCATAATATTATTTGACAAAATCTAATTGGACGTAAATCAATAATGAATAACAACAAATATTTAACTACAACAATTGAAAAGATGCTCAAAGTGATCATGTATTATATGTAAAGCCATCGTGATAATACATGCGAAATTCTAAATGTACGTAAAGCAATTGTGAAACGATACTTAACTCGTATAAGAATGTGGTCAGTGGTTTTGCAGCAAGACTCACTGATGTTGATGTTGCATGTATAAGTAAGAAATATGGGTTTGTATCACACTTGAGGAATCAGACGACTCAAAATCCTAGATTCTTTGGGCTGCGTAAAAAATCTGGTTTGTGGTTGCATAAAAAAGGTTGCAACGATAAAATTATAGGGTCGACATCACTTAACAACATTGGTGCAATGGCCTCGAATGTGAACATGAAAGTAGAATCACCACTTGATGATTCTGGACACATGACACATACTCCAACTCTTCAAGCACTGCAGCTGGAGTGTTTGTGAAGAACGCACAAGCATTTGGTGACGCTGCTGCAGGTACAAATGTCGGGATGGCACCCCAGCCCATGCTGCAAATGGCGAATACCAGAAAAGAAATTATGGTCTACACTCCTCGAGTCTGCACAATGGTCTCTCAAAAAGTCACAAGCCATCCGTACACCCGTCAACTTAATTATGTCAACTTCTGCCCTCTTTTACTTCACCTGCGACATGGGTACATAAATAAATATAAGAAAACATTATACAAAAAATAATGTAAAAAATAACAAACGTAGAACTCAAATTCATGCTAATCGCCTCTTAAGGGGCATAAATACCGCTATTTGTTTTTAATAACAAAGCTATACAGTAAGGGTACCAAAATTATGAGATTTTTGATGTTTCAATATCAATATTACCGAGTTAATCTTAAAAAAATTTAAGGCATATCCCAAACCGACGACCTATTCATAACTGGGTTGAAAATGCTACCTTTGCTAAATATGTTAACCTGGGACCAGAAGAAGTACCTTAAAATGCTGATCACTACTGAAACCATCCAATTGATTAAATAGTTCCAACATAGTTCGTTGCACCTCCTATCCCCACTAACTTCACTGCATTAGCATAAAACTTGTATCAAGGGGATGTGTGGTACTTCCAATAGAATTCCTAAAAAAATACTATGCGAGTGGTACTGACAGGGTAACATTGCAAAGGGAAAAGTGGTAAACATATATATGAAACTGCTTTGTACCAATAGCGTCAATCTCGTCAATACAGATGAAACATGATGATTTCTATTTGGTCAGTTGAAATTCATCACGAACAACTTTTGCATCATAACCAATAAGCATCTACACATGTTCATAACAAAGAATTATGGTTGGATAAAAAGGCAATCAAAATTCCATCAAATGAGTTGAAACTGTATCTGTCAAAATGAGTAGTGCATTTGAGTCAGTGTGCAAAAGAGCAATATGATTAAGCCCCTATGATCTTAGCTCTACATTTGTTTAAAAGGTATTTTATTAAAATCACAGTTTACGTAAATAATCTGTTTAGTTAAGGGCTGTTTGGGTAGCCTATTCCATCAGAAAATGATTGGTTCAATGCATCAGCAACTTGAAATGATACATGCTTATTGTTTATGATGATTAGTTCAACTACCTAATGCTCATATCATCTGTACATTAACCTTATTACCTTGCTGGCTAACCCTTGTGCAGCAGCAAGTGCCTGTGCCCTCTCGACTGGCACATGACTGATTGTGATGCCAAAAGATTCTCCCTCATATTTTTATGATAAGTACATGACTCAAAGTAGTAGGGAATATGAACATTTTAGGAATAAGAAGTTGTAATATTACTTAACGCGTAAGGTCAGTTGTTGGCTCAATACACATGGTAGGATCAAGCCACCGTTGTCTTATCTGGAAAATCTTGTTTAATGACATAATTACCAACAGCTCTCCTTCAGGCTGCGCAAAAAGAAAAAGTTACTGTGTCTGGGGTACTTATTGATTCTTTCACACTTCTTCACTTTGTTAATTGTGGCATTTAGGTTAACCATGATTGTGGAAGACAAATAAAGCATGATTTTAGTAACCAATGTCTAAAAATGAACGCCTAAAAACACAATGCAACTTAAAGTATATGAGTTATAATTTTAGTAAAAAAATATTACTTGTACTAAAATATGAAAAGCAAAATGGAAAGAAACCTGAAATAATCGAATGGAAACGACCACTGTCACCAATCATTGTCAAAGGATCCAAACAACCTGCATAAAACACAAATACAAAACGCATTCAGACATCATCACAAACACTTGGTGTGCAACCTTAAAACAAAGATACAAAACTCATTCAAACATTATCACAAACACTTAGTGTGCAACCTTGAAAGAAGATACATAGTCCAAAATAAGAACAATCGAATGGAAACAAATCGTTCCGGAAACATAGACCAAAATCTCAATTTTCAATTCAATAAATTAAGTACCTGTAATTGCCATAACCATTTCTAGGAATACCAGTTCCATCGCTTTTGTTCATAAGTGGCTTAACCGAATAATTGTGATTTTGCGTTTCAAAAATTAAAACACATCAATAATTTACGCGGTTATGATCTGTGAGGGTTTTTTTGAATAGGTGATTTAAATTAGGAAACGCGTATATTAATTGTGTGAATCGTTTCAGGAATTGCAGAGAGATTTGTTAGGCTTTGAGATGATTGATATGTTCGACTGTTTATTTGATTAGGGTCAAAAGATCCGTCTGTGTAGTTTTTTTGGAAGGGCAGTAGCCCTCCATTAGCCCCTTCTTTTTTAGATCTAATGGTTTAGATTAAATTAGGATTTCTATTAAACTTGTATTGAAATTACACTTCAAAAAAGCGGAAGGGCTTTTATGTAATTTCACTTTCAAAAATCATAAGGGTCTGCTTGCAATTTCGTCATTTGTTATGTTTTACCAAAAATGTAACCAGATTTTGCTCTCTATTTTCGTTTTCACACACAATCGTATAAAAGAAACACACACATAAACACGCACTAACACCAGATCCATCTCTGTCATCTACCACACCACAACCGTCTCTGGTTATCAACCATCATAACCGTCGTCATCTACCATACGACAACCATCTCCGGTTATCAACCATCATACCTCCGTCGTTGACTGCGACATTGACTATTCAATTGCTTTTTTGGAATTCAATATTTTGATGTATAATTCGTCTATTAATTGCGTGAAACGTTTTTCCAATATTGATTTGAATGCTTATAGTGGTAATTACTTTCAATTATTACTTTTTTTACTGGTTTTAAGTTTTGTAATTTTGATTTTTTTCTATAAATGTCAGATATTTTCACATGTGAAGATGCTCTATATTATTGATTTTTTAAATATGTTGCCTTCTTGTTTTGATTTTTAGTTGAAATTTAGTGTCCTGATACTCTTGTTTTGACCTGATTGATGCTTTTGTCGTAGTCGCTTTCCATTTAAGTTTTGTAGGATTATATTCATTGGTGAAGATTTTATAGAATATGATTTTATTCTTTTAAGAATATCTTCACAAGTGCAATTTTTTATCGAGGATTGATGCTTTTGTCGTATTCGCGTTCTATTTGAGTTTTATAGGATTATCTTCATTGGTGAAGATTTTATAGATTATCATTTTAGTTTTTTTAAGAATATCTTCACAAGTGAAATTTTTTATAGATGATTGATGCGTTTATCGTAGTTGCGTTCTATTTAAGTTTTATAGGATTATCTTCATTGGTGAAGATTTTACAACCATCTGTCGACTTAGCCAATGTGTTCGTTTTGACCTGACCATTAGTTATAAACATAATTCTGTCTCCTCTTATAATCTTTGTATAGATATTAATCCTGTATTTTTGTATATTTAATAATCCTATTTTTTTTAATTAATAATCGAGGTTTGATGCTTTTGTCTTAGTCCCGTTCTATTGATTCTTTCATCTTAGTTGAAGAGTTTGCAAAAAGTAGGAGATATTGATGTTTATTATACGATTAGTTAAGTTTTGTAACTGAATCAACCTTACTCTATCAGGTGTGTAGGTGCCATGGTTATCCATTAGATAATGAACGTGTAGGTGCCATGGTTATCCATTGGATGATGAACGTAGAAACAAATTGGTGAAGTCCACTTATTATCCAGTCACTGGTAATGAGCTTGCCATGCTTGATCTGATTAGAAACTCTCTGAAGGTTGGCGAGCATTTAGTCCTGCTCATGCTATCGACTTTAACATAATTGAAATAACCAACTTAGGGTCTTTAAGTGAAGGTGTCGGAACCCAAAATCACATTCACTTCACCATGGAGACCAAGAAAAATAGATGAGGAAAAATGATAAGAATTGTAGAGAGAGGTTGGAGAGAATTTTAGAGAGAGAAAAACAAGAGTTGGTTAATTCATACAAGTGAAAAATAACAAATGAGAATCAACACTATTTTCCATAGTGGAATAAATGGTTTAAATACCCTATATAGCCATGGGCTTTCTAGGTGGTTGGGCCTTAGGATTGACCTTGGGCTTAGTACCATTACACATACAATATTATATTACTAAATAAGCCCTTTTACCCGTCTAGCTAATACAACATATAATTAATTAATTGCCGAGACCTAATATAATGAACGAACATCTCTTGTTTAACCATATTTTGAGGCTAATAAAACTCCCCGAAGTGAGTTCATTATGACACACCCTTTATGAGATCACTGAGATTTAGCTTTTTCGTTAAAGATCTTGTGGTCTTGGTCTCCAGAATTCGTTGTAGGGCTTGTTCCTTACATGCTTTGAATCTTTGACGTTGAGCCTTTGTCATTGTCTTTCGATTCGTCTTTAAGAGAAATAGAAGGAAAAAAGAAATAAATATTATTAGTGAAGATTAGAAAATATATTTATAATGAAAAGGTGAAAAGAGAAGTAATAGGAATAGCAGCAAAGTCTCACTTGCCTAGGATAAATGTATTTGGCTCTCCGATGAATGGTTACAATCAACTCGACACGATGATAAAAAGCCTTAGTTTACACGTTGAATAGTTTCTGGTCTGTTTGGTTAAATAAATAGATTGGAAAAGATGAACGAGCCAAAAGTATGTAATAATTCCTGTAATACATATAAAATAAATGATAAAACAAAACACCCATAATATAACACATACATGAATTATATAACAAAAGACAAACGAATCCAAAGATTAAACAGTACGTATATAATAACTTAGCATTTTATTAGATAAAAAAGTGTGGTAAATTATTAAACCAATTAGTTTGACACCTTCCGAAATCACCCCTTAAATTAAATAAGAAGTTCTTGCTAGGCGTAAAACGTACGTTTAAGACATAACCACTTAATGCTTTAAACGATGTTTGTAAATTTTTACAACAATTGTTTATGTTATCTTCTAGCTGACAAATATAAAATATAAAAATAATATTTTATAAATATATTATATTCGTCTCACCCGACGAGACTCGTGTCTAAAATTAGTTACTATATCTAATTGTAAAAGTATAGTTTTCGTTCGTTTATCCGGTTATTGTATAATACAAATTATTATATCTTTAAAATATAACTTACTCCCTTTTATCGGTTTCTAAAATAATAGAGACTTTAGTAAAACATTACTAAATATAAAAAATTATATAAATTTCGTCATGACCTTCCCGGTTATATAACGTTTCCCTATATTTATAAAACCTAAACACACTCCTAATGGTTTCCTGTTAACCCAAACACCCATGTTTGTGTTAACTGCCAAACCAACCACACCCGTTGTTCATCTCTGCTAAACCAAACACATCCTAATTGATTTCTACATAAACCAAACGCACTATGTTGCGTTCTCACCAAAACCAAACGCACCCTAACTGTTATAACAATTAAACCAAACACACCCCTTATGCAATTCTGCTATCCCAAACGCATCCTAATCTTGTAAACCCAAATCCAAATGCACCCTACGGCTGCTACTAAACCAAACGCACCCGCTGCGTTGGTAAACCAAACGCACCCGCTGCCTTGGTAGACCAAACGCACCCTATTCGATGGAAACGCAAACCAAACGCACCCTTGCGGCTGCCATGAACCAAACAGCCCCTTCGGCTGTTAAACCCACAACCAAACGTGGCCCTTATGGCTGATTTATCAGCCAAATGCACCCCTTTGGCTGTTGAACAGCCAAACGCACCCCTCTCGGGGTGTAAACCACAAAACTAAACGCCTCTTGGTGGTGGCTGTTACGCCAAACGCACCCCTATAGCGGCGGCAGCCCACCAAACGCACCCCATGGTCGCGGCTGCCGCCCCTTTCGGCTGACAACATCAAACTAAACGCACCCATGGTGCAATATTTAAATCAAACGCACCCTTTTTGGTGCTACTACCACAACCGACGCACCCTTGTTGCTGCCGAACCACCGAAAAAAACGACCCCTTTTTGGTGCACTACCAAAAACCTGACGCACCCTAGATGTCAGCCGAACCACCGAAACCACACCACCCCATTCCGGCTGAGCCGAGCGTCTGTGCCGCGGTGAATATAATATGATGAGGTGGTGGTGATGGAGCGGCGGTATGTGTTGGGGCTAGCCGTGGTCAGCGTTGAAGGAAAGGGGTGGGTGGGGTCGGCTGTTTCGTCGGAAGGAGGGGGTTCAACTGCGCCCGGCGCGAGTGACCAAGGGGGACCTGATATATGGGCGAATGAGGATTAAATTTGGGTTTCATTGGAAAAGTCCGCCGGAAAAGTTTATCCGGCGCGGCGAACGGCGGTGGTTGGCCGAAATAAAAATTTTATTACCCTGTGGCCGCGTCGGCGTGGGGCAGTAGCCGGACATGGGAGAGTGAGAGAGATGCATGAGAGTGTGTGTGTATACATTTTTGAATAATGAAATATTTGTTATAAATTTTATTTATATATAAAACTTATAAAATGAAATGGCAAATGTATCCATTATTACGGGTTAATGTATAAATATTCCACAGGGACTAAAGGTTAAATTTTTGGGAAACTTTTATAGAATATTGGTTCGGGACTCGTTTGGACGACTTAACGAATGATTCAACGCGCGAAACTTGCGCCGTTGTTTTCCAAATCATTTTTCTGATAAAAATGAGTATTCCACGTTGATCAAATATGCCATAAATATTTTATAACATATAATAAAAGTATATGTTATTAATTTTGTTGAACTAAAACCGTTACGCCCTAGTCTTGAAATAGAAATACAAAAAAATGGATTTAACTCGAATATCGCGTTCAACAAAAAACCTTTTAATTAAATAGGGGCTAAGTATTTTATTAATATTTTAGTTAATAAAACGTGATAAGTAAATATAATTTAATTATTTTTGTGTTTCTAAAATCTTGCGAAGGCATTTCAGTCACCTTCTGACTGTTTTCGGGTCTCGGTCAAAACTAAAAAGTTGTCAGAATGTCCGTTTTTAAATTTACATCAATTGCTTTGAAGTCCAGAAAATGAAAACGTGATTTTAGCTGCTCGTTTTTGTATAACCAAATCAACCTAGAATACATATATCTTCCTATAAATATGTATCCGAAAATTACTCGGTAACGCGGTCATCGCTTTATAAGTGAAAATAAAAAACACAAAAGTCAAAAGTCCCAAGTCAGACTCGAAAAGTCCAAAAGATTAAAAATAGTCCATTAAAATTCCGAAAATTCTCGGATGTTACAGTACCTACCCCTTAAAGAAATCTCGTCCCGAGATTAAATTTGTGTTATCCGATTGTGTGACCAAGGAAAGACTTAAGGTTTAATAAACTCGTTCTAAACAAGACGCTGATAGCTTTATTCAGCAAAATTCGGTGTTTCTATACTTCTCAATCTACCCAAAATTTTGGCTAGGTTTGTCCAGGATATTAATCACGAAAAGGGTATCCTCAAAATATACATTACAGATCTTATGACTTTGTATAAACCGGCTAGAGGGAAAGTCTCATTATAGTGAAAACCTCAAGAAGAAGGTGTAGTCGCGTGGGTTGTTTGTATAAATTTCTAAATGTCCGAGGACGGAGTCTCGTTTCTACTATCTGTAAGGTTCGATGATTCACATCAACGTGGCTTATGGATGTAAGTACCCAACTTACTTGGCAGTACTAGGATGTATCGCGACCTAAGTCTTCCTACTAGTGGTACCGAAATGAATAGACCCACTAATCTCTTTCGTCGATAGGTGTTTTATCTCGTTTAAGGGGAGTTGGCATTACCTATTAGATAAAGGATTTATCAGTTCAGGAACCGCCTCCAGGACCCAACAACAGCAACCATAACGACAATAACTATGACAAATGGTGATGGGATGCAGAGGGTGAGAACCCTCCGAGAAACAATATCCCCATAATAAAGTTTAATAAATGAGAGGGAGCTCCGCGAGAGAGCTTTATGCGATAGACGGCGGATTATATATTTGTGGGTGTTTATAGTGGGTTCTCAGTCCTTTAGTTCAATGAATCGGCTCCATTAGCTCAAGTGTGCACAAGTCGGTTAGCTCTACAAACAGTCCATGATCGTAAAAGATTCTAACGCAAACAGTATAACTTAAGAATTGAGATAAGTATTTCAAAGTGATCCTTAAGATTCTGCTAGTGGTAAGACACGAGTTGTGTCCTAGACCTTTTTAACGAATTTTTTTTTATTTTTGATACTAAATTTTGTGGTGTTTTTTATTCTCGGTAAAAAAAAAAATAAATAAAAAAGAATCCCATAAGAGTTCAGGTTCATACTCGTGTCACATTGGATACCATTAAGCCCACTCATTTATAATTCATTATTTGCATAAAGAAGCGTCCCAATTTATGTAAATAATGGATTGATAAACTTATGGTTCGGGGATTTACAATTTCTTTATTTAACTGAAGAGGCGTCCCAATCCTTTCAAATAAAGAGATTATAAATCATCCTACTTAATAATTCCCGATGCAATACGCGTACTCACATAACCTTCAAGTGTGGTTGACAAAGACGATTCATGTGCTCTAATGAGTAAAGGGACGCATTTTAAAACTGTCTACGAAACAGGGAGTAAAACTACCCAAGAATATCGACCTAGAGTTCAAGATAGTTAATGAGTATTCGGTTAGAGTAAACAAAGTAAAAGTCTATATGAACGAGTCAAGGAAGATCGACATAGTGTTCAAGATAGTTAACGAGTACTCGGTTAGAGTAAATAAGGTAAAGATCTCTATGAACGAATCATTATAGCGATTATCATATCAATCCTCATATTACAAGTCTCGCCCATACAAGACTTGCAATACTTAGATTCATACATAATTCCATGTAAACAAAAAAAGTTATGACGGTCTCTGTGTAATACAATATAGTATAAAGCTATGAGAAAAAAAATAGTATCCTTAGAGACCATTGTGCAACTCACAATGTCTAAGAAGTAAGATGAGACCATTGTATAACTCACAATGTCTGAGGTATAATTGAGACCATTGTGCAACTCACAATGTCTAAGAAGTAAGATGAGACCATTGTATAACTCACAATGTCTGAGGTATAATTGATACCATTGTGCAACTCACAATGTATTATGAAATGCTCTGGTATTTATATAAATAACTCTTATATAAATAAACGTGCGATATACGTGTTAGGAATAAATCTTCATCAAGAGTTAATACTGCCAAGGTATAACTAATAGTACTAATGGAGTTAGTACTGCGAGTACAAACTTAGTACTGCCAGTGTTAGTTAATACTGCTAGAAGAAAAGTTAATACTGCTGATGGTTAATGCTGCTGACTTGG
>BQNB010174093.1:2770-13296 GCA_026074375.1 Tanacetum coccineum
CAGCCAGTAGCCCCACCATCACCGGATTACATACCAGGCCCAGAGGATCCACAGACACCGCCAGTTCCTCAGGACGAGGATAAGCGTGAGCCTATGTTCGTACAGGCACATGATCCTGACTACGTGCCAGAGCCTATATACCCTGAGTATATACCATTGAAGGATGACCATGAGTTTCCAGCTGAGGAGCAACCATTACCTCCTATTGATTCACCTACTGCTGAGTCACCCAAATATGTTACTGAGTCGGATCCCGAGGAGTACGAGGATGATGAGACAGAGGATGGTCCGGTCGACTATTCTATGGACGAGGAAGATGATGGAGATGACGATGATGGCGATTCATCTAGGGATGACGCTGATGGTGAGGATGAGGATGATGAGGACGAGGAGGAGGAGCACTTAGCTCCAGCCAACTCTGCTATTGTTATACCTGTTGATGAGCCTGTTTTCCCACCTAAGGGAACAGAGCCTGTTTTCCTACCTGAGGGAACAGAGCCTGTTTTCCCACCTGAGGGAACAGAGCCTGTTATACCACCACCCTCCACTAACATTACTATTGGGGCTAGGATTATCGTCCGTCCTTAAACTTCCATATCCATTCCACCAGAGGCAGAGGTTGAGAGACTTATGGCCATGACTACTCCATCACCATCACCACCTATCTCACTATCACCACCCTCTGTGGGGGAGCGCCTTGTTAGGAGCATGGCCCCACCTGTACATTCATCACCACCACCTGTGCCATCACCCTTACTACCATTATCTGGGTGTCCAACCTAAATCCAGACACTCAGGATAGCATCCACTCAGGCCCTTATTGATGCAGTTACTGCCGCATTACCATCACTTCCACTACCACCACTACCACCATCTCTATACATACTACCACCTGTTGACCGTAAGGATGATATTCCCGAGTCTAAGCAGCCTCCCCGCAAGAGGTTGTATTTATCCACCTTAGGCTCCATATACGAGGTAGGGGAGAGTTCTACTGCTAGACCTACCAGAGGTCAGGGGATAGATTATGGATTTGTTAGCATGGTAGATGCTGAAGAGAGGCGACGGGGATTAGAGATGTTGGGTACAGTATTAGGGATACTTAGGTAGATCCGGCAGAGGCGGTTCCAGAGATAGCACCTATGACCATGGGAGAGGTTAATACTAGGGTCACAGAGCTTGCTGAGCTCCATGAGCAGGATACACAAGACTTGTATGCTTTACTAGAGGACGCTCAGGATAGTAGGTCTCGTATATCATAGCGAGTCGATCTACTTATGGGGGATAGGATGACTCTCCAGGAGACAGTATGGATGGTGGAGGAGGAGGCCTATGCTTCTCGAGAGGCTTGGGCTCACTCGATAGGATTGAGTTAGGCGACTCATCAGGAGCTTCAGACCCATCGTGATCATGTGTATGCACATAAGACCCATCTCCAGGCACACCAGACACAGCTACAGCTACAGGGTACTCTCATTCAGACACAGCATCAGGTACATGAGACTCACTTTCAGATGCAGCAGGCTGAGTTAGCAACGCTTCGAGAGATTGACCGTAGGCGTCAGGCACAGACGGTAGAGACTCTTCGAGTCATTAGAGACATGAGGTGAGAGATGAGAGACATGCAGGCCGAGTTGTTGGCACTACGAGAGCAGCAGAGGAGAGCTAAACAGCAGGCTAGGATTCCAGATCACCAAGATGCTTCTAGAGATGCTGACAGTCACATCCAGTGATTTATGTTATTTTATCTTGCTAGGTCATTGTACAGGCATGTTAAGTATTAGGGGTTTTCCCCGCTAGCATAGCCTTAGATCTTTTGTATTGTATTTTGTGTAATCCGACAACTATTTCATGTAAAATTTTCAAAGTTATGAATGAAATGGATGTGTTATGTCATACTATATACCTCTCTTGTGTTGATATCTCATCTATACATTATTATATTCTGTCATATAACCTCATGTTTTATCTTTTGTGGTCTAGATAAATCATGGCACCTACGATCAGAAGAGGACCGAATACCCCTGTTAACAACACCAACCCAAACAACATGACTCCAGAATCCATCCAAGCAATGATTGACCAAGCTCTTTTGCGAAACTCCACCAATGGAGATGGAAGCCACAGTTCGCACGAGGATAACCGAAGGAACGTGCAAACTGCGCGCCCTTGTTTTTACGCTGACTTCATGAAGTGTCAACCTTTGAACTTCAAGGGGACTGAAGGCGTGGTCGGTTTGACTCGGTGGATTGAGAAGATGGAGTCAGTTTTCAATATCAGTGGTTGTGCTATTGAGAATCAAGTAAAGTTTGCCACCTGCACTCTGTTAGGTGCTGCTTTGACTTGGTGGAATGGTCAGATAAGAACCTTAGGTCCTGAGGCATATGCAATGACTTGGGAAGTACTCAAGAAAAAGATGACGGACAAGTATTGTCCGCAGGGTGAAATCAAGAAATTAGAAATCGAGCTGTGGAACCTAAAGGTCAAGGGGAACGATGTTCCAGCATACACTGAACGTTTCCAAGAGCTAACCCTGATATGTACCAAGTTTGTTGCCAACGAAACCGAGAAGGTTGACAAGTACATCAGTGGACTTCCTGACAACATTTATGGGAACGTCAAGTCTGCCAGACCCAAGACGTTAGATGAGACTATTGAGTTGGCCAATGATTTGATGGATCAGAAACTTTGCACCTACGCAGAAAGGCAGTCTGACAACAAAAGGAAGGCTGATGATTCATCCAGGAACAACCATGATCACCAGCAATAACCCTTCAAGAGGCATAATGTCGCTAACGTCTACAATATGGGGACAGGCGAAAGGAAGCCTTATGAGGGATCCTTGCCCAAATGCACCAAGTGCCACCTTCACCACAATGGCCCGTGCACCCAGAAATGCCACAAGTGCAACAAAGTAGGGCATTTTGCTCGCGATTGCAGAAATATTGGTAACACAAATGTTGCTAATACTCAGAAGGGCAATGGGGCAGCTCCCAAAGGAAATGGTTGTTTCGAGTGTAGAGCATCAGGACATTTCAAGAGAGATTGTACGAAACTGAAGAATAAAGATGGAGGAAATGGGAACGCACAAGGCTGTGTTTATGCAGTTGGGAATGCAGAAAAGAGGGGAAATGCACCAGGAAACCCTAATGCCAATGTCATCACAGGTACGTTCCTCTTAAATAACCACTATGAATCTATCTTATTCGACACTAGTGCCGATAGAAGTTTTATATCCACTGCATTTAGTTCCTTGATAAACATCGCCCCAACTCCATTAGAAAATTGTTATGAGGTCGAATTAGCTGATGGGAAATTAGTTAGGATAGACACTATTATACGAGGTTTCACTTTAAATTTCTTAGACCATCCGTTCAACATAGATCTAATGCCCGTAGAACTGGGTAGTTTCGATAATGCCCGGTCAGAACGAGGGTAGCATATCGATGTCATTATCGGTAGAAGACTAGTTATAGAAGATGTCAGCGCCGTATCGTGTTGGCGATGAGCATAACTTTTCAATCCCTACGGGAATGAACTTAGACCAATTTTGTGGCAATGAATAGCAACGGGAGATGAATACCCGATTGACAGTTCTCTCATGTTCAAAAAGCTCAAGAGTACATGGCCCAAAGATGCAGTCTTTTTAGCATAGATATCCGCCAAAAAAGGAGTACGAGTCGTAAGGTCAAAACAGATCTAAAGGGACGTCAACCAATCCCCGAGATTTTCCTGAAGATAATATCCCGAGGTACTGCAGGTCCTACCTCCACTCGATCCAGTGGAAATTCTCAAATCGATTAAATTCAGGAGCCGACACCGAATTAGCTCGAGCACCTACGGTTGGCACCATCCGAAATGAGGAATTATCAAACAATTACAAGAACTTTCTGACAAGGGATCATAAGGCCTATTTCCTCTACCTTGGGGAAAGCCCGTTCTTATTTTGTACAAAAAGAAGTATGGTCGTTCAGTGATGTGCATCGACTACCGTGAGTTAAAAAAACTGACATAAAGAATCGTTATCCACTCCACTCCCGAGGATCGACGATTTATTTGATCAACTTCAAGGATCCAATATTTATTCGAAGATAGATCTGAGATTAGGATATCACCAGCTTAGAGTACGAGAACAAGACATTTCAAAGATGACATTCCGAACTCGGTATGGTCATTACGAGTTCCAAGTTATGCCATTCGGACTGACAAACGCTCCTGCGGTATTCATGGACCTCATGAACTGAGTGTGCAAGCCTTACTTAGATAAATTCGTAATTGTCTTCATCGATGACATAATGAAGAACATCTTAAGGCAATTTTGGGATTGCTTAAGGAAGAGAAGTTGTACGCCAAATTTTCAAAATGCGAATTTTGGATTCCGAAGGTACAATTTCTCGGTCATGTCATTGATAGCTGAGGCATACATGTAGATCCAGCCAAGATAGAGTCTATAAAGGATTGGGCATCTCCTAAGACACCTACGGAAATCCGCCAATTCTTAGGCCTTGCCGGTTACTACCAGAGATTTATCGAAGGATTCTCGAAGATTGCTAAGTTAATGATAAAGCTTACTCAGAAAGGAATTAAGTTCGACTGGGGCGAGAAGGAAGAAAATGCTTTTCAGTTAATAAAGCAGAAGTTGTGCAGTGCGCTGATTCTGGCTTTACTTGAAGGAAGCGAAGACTTTGTGGTATATTGCATTACATCACACAAGGGTTTAGGAGTTGTGTTAATGCAGAGGGATAAGGTGATTGCCTATGCCTCCCGACAGTTAAAAGTTTATGAGAAAAACTACACCACTCATGATTTGGAACTCGGTTCGGTAGTATTTGCTCTAAAGATATGGAGACACTATCTATACGGAACCAGATGCACCATGTTTACCGACCACAAAAGCCTACAAAATATTCTTGACCAGATGGAGCTTAACATGAGGCAACGACGCTGGCTAGAGTTGCTAAGTGATTACAATTGTGACATTCGTTATCACCCGGGCAAAGCAAACGTTATGGCAGATGCTTTGAGTCGTAAGGAATGGGATGATCCATTACGGGTTCGAGCTTTAGTTATGACTATTAGCTTGGATCTTCCCAAACAAATACTAGCATCACAGATCGAAGCCTTGAAAAAAAAATCTAAAGAAAGAAGATGTAGGCGGTATGATCAGAACTGATATACCTAAGGAAAGGTTGGAACCACGTGCCGATGGAACTTTATGTTTAAACGGCAAAAGTTGGTTACCTTGCTATGGCAACTTAAGATCCGTGACATGTGTTAGCAAGTGCTTGACATGTGCTAAGGTCAAGGCCGAACATCAAAGACCATCAGGATTACTGGTACAACCTGCGATACCCGAGTGGAAATGGGATAACATCATGATGGATTTTGTCACAAAACTTCCTAAGTTTCACAAGGTTTAGACACCATCTGGGTGATTGTGGATCGACTTACGAAATCTGCTCACTTTTTGCCAATAAGGGAGACTGGCCCTTTGGATAAATTGGCAAAGTTGTACTTGGACAGAATAGTGACGAGACACGGAACACTTGTTTCAATTATCTGTGATCGTAATGGGAAATTCACGTCAAATTTCTGGAGAACATTTCAGAAAGCTTTGGGTACAAGTCTGGATATAAGTATGGCATACCATCCACAAACAGATGGACAAAGCGAGAGGACCATCCAGACTCTCGAGGACATGCTACGTGCTTGCGTGATCGACTTTGTAAAGGGCTAGGTTAAGCATTTGCCATTGGTCGAATCACTACTACAAAAACAGCATTTACCCACGGACTTTTCCTACGGAAAAAATCTCGTGTGAAATTTCCCACGGAATACCCACAAATTACCCACCGAATTGGTGTAAATTGTTGACCAAGTTTTCGTGTGAAATCCGTGTGAAATCCGTGGCAAATTTCCCACAGATTTCCCACTATTCTTGTTGATTCGACATCCGTGGGAAAATTGTGGCAAATTTCACACATATTTGCCACGGCTACAGATTTCCCACAGATTTCCCACAGATTTTGACTATCGTTTGTTAGTTTACATGTGGCCAATTTCACACGATTATGTCCGTGGGAAAGTCATGGGTAATTTCCCACAGATTACCCACCAAGTTGATAAATCCGTGGGAAATACGTGGGTAATTTCCCACAGATTTCCCACAAAAATACCGTCTTTACGTTTCTGCCTACTTACGCATTCCCACGTTACTTAGTATGTGTTCATATGTGTTTGTAGTTTAATATCATATGTGTTTGTTGATTAACATAACTATTTATGTGAGTATCGCAAGTATACGTGTTGGTTTAGGTATAACCTTTTGTGTAACAAATCATTACATGTGTATGAATATCTACACGTGTGTGTGCCACATGTGCGTTTATGACATTCATTGTATGCGTTGATGTTTAGTATGTAAGTATACGAACTTGTATACATATGAACGTGTAACCATATCGTAAAAGTAAAAGAAAACGATTATGTCCGTGGGAAAGTCATAGGTAAATTTCTCATAGTTTACCCATCCATCTTGATAATATCCGTTAGGAAATACCTGTGGGTATAATTTACTAAGATTTCCCACAAAAATACCGTCTTTATGTTTCTTCCCACTTACGCATTCCCACGTTACTTAGTATGTGTTCATATGTGTTTGTAGTTTAATATCATATGTGTTTGTTGCTTAACGTAACTATTTATGTGAGTATCGGCAAAGGGGGGGGGAAGTATACATGTTTGGTTTAGGTAATACCCTTTGATGTAAAAACAAATCGTTATGTGTTGTATGGAATATCTACACGTGTGTGTTCCACATTGGTGCGTTTATACATTCATTGATGCATTGGATGTTAGTATGGTGAGGGTATACGAACTTGTATACGCCTGAACGTGTAACCGTATCGTAAAAGTAAAAGAAAACGATTATGTCCGTGGGAAAGTTGTGGGTAATTTCCCATAGATTACCCACTAAGTTGATAAATCCGTGGGAAATACGTGGGTAATTTCCCACAGATTTCCCACAAAAATACCGTCTTTACGTTTCTGACCTAGTTTACGCCATTCCACGTTTACTTATAGTTATGTGATTCATATGTGTTTGTAGTTTAATATCATATGTGTTTGTTGATTAACGTAACTATTTATGTGAGTATCGTAAGTATACGTGTTGGTTTAGGTATAACCTTTTGTGTAACAAATTATTACGTATGTATGAATATCTACACGTGTGTGTTCCACATGTCCGTTTATGACATTATTTGTAGGCATCAGCTTGTGATGATTGTTCCAGCTGTGTTAAGTATACGTAAACTTGTATAGCTGGAAATCGTGTATACCATATCGTTTAAAAGTTTAAAAGAAAACGATTATGTCCGTGGGAAAGTCGTGGGTAATTTCCCACAGATTACCCACAAAAATACCGTCTTTACGTTTCTGCCTACTTACACATTCCCACGTTACTTAGTATGTGTTCATATGTGTTTGTAGTTTAATATCATATGTGTTTGTTTATTAACATAACTATTTATGTGAGTATGGCAAGTATACATGTTGGTTTAGGTATAACCTTTTGTGTAACAAATCATTACGTGTGTATGAATATCTACACGTGTGTGTTCCACATGTCTGTTTATGACATTCATATGATCGAAATAGATGTTTTTTATGTACATGTATACGGTACTGGTATATGCTACATGAACGTGTAACCATAATCATAAAAGTTAACAGAAAACGATTATGTCCGTAGGAAAGTCGTGGGTAATTTCCTACAGATTACCCACCAAATTGATTATTATCCGTGGGGAATTACGTGGGTAATTTTCTCACAGATTTCCACAAAAATTACACGTCTTTACGTATCAATGCTACTTACAAAATTTCACCACGTTACTTAGTATGTCTATATATGTGTTTTTAGTTTCATATTATATGTGTTTGTTTATTAACGTAACTATTCATGTGAGTATCGCAAGTGTATGTGTTGGTTTAGGTATAACCTTTCGTGTAACAAATCATTGCCTTCTGTATTTAAATATCTCACGTGTGTGTTTCGCATATCCGTTTATGACATTCATTGTATGCATTGATGTTTAGTATGTAAGTATACGAACTTGTATACGCCTGAACGTGTAACCATATCGTAAAAGTAAAAGAAAACGATTATGTCCATGGGAAATTCGTGGATAATTTCCTACAGATTACCCACCAAATTGATAAATCCGTGGGAATACAATTGTATATACCCATCCCCCAGGGGGGGGGGGGGGGGGAAAAATTCTCACCTAAAAAATATCGTTTCTTTCCCGGTTTCTGCCATACTTTACACATTCCCACGTTACTTAGTATGTATTCATATGTGTTTGTAGTTTAATATTATATGTGTTTGTTTATTAACGTAACTATTCATGTGAGTATCGCAAGTGTACGTGTTGGTTTAGGTATAACCTTTCGTGTAACAAATCTTTGCATATGTATGAATATCTACACGTGTGTGTTCCGCATATCCGTTTATGACATTCATTGTATGCATTGATGTTTAGTGTGTAAGTATACGAACTTGTATACGCCTGAACGTGTAACCATATCGTAAAAGTAAAAGAAAACGATTATGTCTGTGGGAAATTCATGGGTAATTTCCCACAGATTACCCACCAAGTTGATAAATCCGTGGGAAATACGTGTGTAAATACTCACAGATTTCCCACAAAGATATCGTCTTTACGTTTCTGCCTACTTACACATTCCCACGTTACTTAGTATGTATTCATATGTGTTTGTAGTTTAATATTATATGTGTTTGTTTATTAACGTAACTATTTATGTGAGTATCGCAAGTATACGTGTTGGTTTAGGTATAACCTTTTTGTGTAACAAATCATTACGTGTGTATGAATATCTACACGTGTGTGTTCCACATGTCCGTTTATGACATTCATTGTATCGATAGATGTTTTGTATGTAAGTATACGAACTTGTATATGCCTGAACGTATAACCATATCGTAAAAGTAAAAGAAAACGATTATGTCCGTGGGAAAGTCGTGGGGAGGACATGTCTTCCCCAAATAGTTGACCCAAACGTTCACCAAGATTAAGAATGTGATTAGTAAAATGATTAATATGTCGATTTGGTCATGTTTTGTTTGGAAAGGAAAAGTCCTTTCCAAAGCTAACGTCAAAGTTTTCCAAATCGAGTAGTACGATTTGATGATTGATGAAACATAAATAGACATACGAGTTAAACAACAACAAATAAGTAAAACATATGAATTACATTCCTAGTCGATAAACAACAACAAAGCATGCGGATTACATTCCTAATCAATGCCATCTCGACTCATCCGTTTAATATCTCGTGTATACGAATATCACCTTAACTCATCTGTTTAACATCTCATGTGTAACAATATCACCTCGACTCATCCGTTTAACATAATTTTCATACCAATACCACCTAGTCTCATTCGTTTAACATATCTTGTATATCAATATTATCTCGACTCATCTGTTTAACATCTCATGTATACCAATATCACCTAGTCTGATTCATTTAACATAACTTGTATATTGATACCATTTCGACTCATCCGTTTAATATCTCGTGTATACGAATATCACCTCAACTCATCCGTTTAACATCTCATGTATAACAATATCACATCGACTCATCCGTTTAACATAATTTGTGTACTAATATCACCTAGTCTTATTCTTGTATTCTTGTAATACCATTAATCACATGTCTTCATTTCGTTCTAAATCACTTGGTTACATCAATACTATCTCGACTCATACGTTTAAATCTTATGTTATCCAATATCACTCATTCGGATATCCGTTTTTGTTTTTTTTTAACATCTCATGTATAACAATATCACCTTAACTCATCCATTTTACATAACTCATGTATACGAATATCACCTCAACTCATCCGTTTAACATCTCATGTATAACAATATCACATCGACTCATCCGTTTATCATTACGTGTGTATGAATATCTACACGTGTGTGTTCCACATGTCCGTTTATGACATTCATTGTATCGATAGATGTTTTTTATGTAAGTATACGGACTTGTTTATACATCGAATCATCCGTTTAACATCTCATGTCGAAGTCTCTGAATGAGGCCTCTAATTATAGGGTTCGAATACTTTACGGCGTAACCTTTTAGGGGTTTACGCCGTAAACTGCTGACGCGTACATTCCATATTGCAGGCTTAAAAGATATTACGGCGTAATCAAGTGTCCATGTTACGCCGTAATGCTGACTTGGATGACTCAACCTTCTATAATAATAATGTTACGGTGTAAACCTTGCGTGTAGTTACGCTGCAATGTCGCTAAATGACGTGTCTTGCCTTAAATAGATTACGGTGTAACACTATCTTAGGGGTTACGCCTTAACTTCTCGTGTTCATTTTTTCGTCCATTTCCCGTGTTTCTTGTCACATACTTGCATTTTACCTGAAAATAACGAAATAACCGTATATGTATCGAATTTAAGTATTTATAAGAG
>BQNB010174094.1:2847-13296 GCA_026074375.1 Tanacetum coccineum
TTTATTATTATTATTATTATTATTATTATTATTATTATTATTATCATTATTATTATTATTATTATTATTATTATTATTATTATTATCATTATTATTATTATTATCATTATTATTATTATTATCATTATTATTATCATTATTATTATTATTATTATAATTATTATTATTATTATTATTATTATTATTTATTTTTATTATTAATATATTTTTTTTTATATGTAAATTTTCTTACATAAAGTTGGATGGGAGTCTAGACACAAGTTGAGCTCCCACTCCTTTCTGAATACAAAAACTCACTTTATTATTATTATTATTTTCGCGTACGAAACACACCGAAGATACGTCACCATTTCCTTCGGGACAATGTCCAAAAGAAAACATATCATCGCGACGAGAATTAAATCATCTTTCTATAGAGGGGCACTTCTATATAATTTCGACGAAATTTTTTTCGATTTTTTTTAGTTACGTCTGGAGAAAATCATATGTGATTTGTATCACAAATCACATTTGATTTTATGAAATCACATGTGATTGTGATACAAATCACATTTGATTTTCTCCAGACGTAACTAAAAAAAATTCGAAAAAACTTTCGTCGAAAGGTATATCGAAGTGGATGACTACTGAAAGATAAAAAAATACTCGTTGCGATGGTGTATTTTTTGTCGTTTGACGATTTAACGTTTGCAAGATATTTTATTTTATTTTAAAAAGGTGAAAAGTGAGTTTTTATTATTTTGATGAAAGAATGAGTGTATGAGATTTGTTCATTAGGTCTATACTAAATTTTGGGTCTTTGTTGATCTCAACTCCAACTTTGGATGATATCAAGGGCAACTTAGCGGTTACACGTTATGTATGGTATATTGTAGTCACATGTATCTTGTTATATACGGTCATGTATTTGTTACAAATTTGTATACATCTCAGGGTCTCTGTTTGTTTAATTTTTTCATTAAGTCGTTTTTAATTAACGAAAGATTTAATATGAAAACTTTTAGTTTTTTCACTTTTTATTTTAAATCATTTATTTTGATATGTTAAAAACAAACAATTTCCCGCATGATTTAATTGTTAGACAACCCGTAGGTTATGATTTATTATTTATCATAATATATAAGAGGTTATATGAATGAAACTCTAACGGACCTTAAACCTACAAACCGGGCTTAAACCTATTTATCCTCTAATGTTAATAAATTAAGTTTTTTCATATTAACTCAATAATTTATATTCGAACACCCCAAGGCGTTTTGTTGAAATTAACATAATTTAAGAGTTGCCATCGAGTTGACGACAATCTGTATTCACAAAAATGATCTCAGCCATTATCAATTCAATCCCAATCGTTATAATTCGTTATTTTAGATAGCCATCAGATCGAATTGTAATTTGATGTCGAACGTAGAATCGTATATGATACGTTTACTTCCATCTTGGCGAATAAATACATGAAATGTACGGATCGACGGTTAAATTGAACCGTGACCACTTTTCAACCACGTCGCCACTTTCCCACTGTCCAAACATGTGGCTTAACCTCCTCATTTTTCCTTTAATCGTCTTTCAACTACCTTTGATCTCATTCTCTCTTATATATCTTTTTCAATCTTATGTCATGGTGCGAATTTGTATATATGAGTTTTGGAAGATCAACCACACACTTTAATGGAATGGAAAGATCAGCCACGTGGAGTTGTGTTTTGTGATATTAAACATTTACTTATGTATCTCAAGGATCAGTGTCATTACTTTTTGGAATACACTAAAACTTTCGATATTTAGTTAATAATAACGAGGTTTTCAACCCGCGCTCTACCGCGGAGCGTGGGATTTTACGTTAATTTATAACGCGACCGCTGAACAATCTTTGTCATATGGTGCTTTAACAAACACACAAACATGTAGATGTAATAGTCCAGGTTTTTGCAGCCCATTTCTTTAGCAAAAAGAAATTATAAAAGGCGTGTGTACTTTCATCTTTGTCAACAAATCGATTGCATTTGAGGCTGATAAAACGATGTCTCTAGCACTCGGCTTGATGAAACCTTTCTTCACTCCATTATCAAATAATGCAAGCAATCTGTCGTAATGCCCGTCAACATTAAGGAGACCAATCTAAGTTGATGAAAGTAAGGATTATGGAAGCAAAGCTACTGTGGTGGAGAATATCAAACAAATATCAACTTACAGGTTTTTTATGAATTTCGAGCTGGGACCATGTGAGAATCTCTAATACTTCCTCCATGGTTCCATAACCTCCTGAAAGTACCGACACCATGTATATAAATTATATTTAGAAAAACCAAGAATAGATGCACTTTAAAAGATACCAGGAAGTGCAATAAAAGCAATTTATATGTTGCCTATCAAGTAATCTTATTCGCCTTAATAGTTTAACAGATGTTTCTCGAATGATGGGCATAAAGTGTATTGATCTTTTGTACATTTACCTTTCTGGGAATGAAGATCACATCAGTCATTTTAATAACAAAAAATAGCAGATCATCAGTCATCAATACCAAAAACAGATCTATAGTTAAAGTGGATAGTAAGAAATTTATACCAGCAACATGATTTTTCATCTACTCATCATTCAAGCGCAAGCTAACATATAGACATGCAGTATCACATCACATCAAATATATTCGGACGTGACCAAACCGATGTTGATTCTATAATATTTATAGTTTTCCCTACTCGCATTAGAACTTTGTATTTATTCTTAGGGATTTAGCCGTACAATAGCAACGTACTTTCAGTTTTGTTCCATGTTGGTACGTGAACTTTTTTTTGTTCCACTTAATGTAACGAACTTTCAAGTTTCGTGTTAATTTGCACCGTCAAACTTGTTTTACCGGATGAGCTACATTTTTGGTCCACTTAACGACCGTTTGCAACGTTAGGCTTTTTAGCCAACGAACGTTTGCACCGTTAGTCCTTTATACTAACGGTTGTTTATTTTTGTTTTCTAATTAATTTTATACGTAATTTAATTTCGAAAAAAAATTAATTTTGAAAAAAAAATTAATTTCGAAAAAAAAATTAATTTTGAAACAAATTTTATCCAAATTTTTTTTTTTAAAAACTTTTAATTTTTTAAAAAAAATTTAATTTCGAAAAAAAATTTAATTACGAAAAAAAATTTAATTTTGAAAAAAAATTTAAAAAAATTTTAACCAAAATTTTTAAAATTTTTTTTTAAAATTTTTAAAAAAAATTTTAATTTCGAAAAAAAATTTAATTTTGAAAAAAATAAAAAATTTTAATTTCTAAAAAAATTTTAACCAAAATTTTTTTTTAAAATTTTTAATTTTTAAAAAAAATTAATTTCGAAAAAAAATTTAATTACGAAAAAAAATTTAATTTTGAAAAAAAATTTAAAAAAATTTTAACCAAAATTTTTTTAAATTTTTTTTAAATTTTTAAAAAAAATTTTAATTTCGAAAAAAAATTTAATTTTGAAAAAAATAAAAAATTTTAATTTCTAAAAAAATTTTAATTTTGAAAAAAATTTTAAAAAAATTTTAACCAAATTTTTTTTTTAAAATTTTTAATTTAAAAAAAAAATTAATTTCGAAAAAAAATTTAATTTTGAAAAAAATTCTAAATTTTTTTTAACCAAAAACCTTTTTTTTTAAATAATTTAAATTTTCGAAATTTTTTTTTAATAATTTAAATTTCGAAAAAAATTTATGCGATTTGCCCTTTTAAAAAATCAGTTTATAAAATTTTAACGGAGCAAAAAAAAAGTTTATAATAATTCTCGTGTTTTTAAACAAAGTATTAAACATTTTTATAGAAAAAAAGTTCACGTACTAAAACGGAACATTAGAAAAAGTTCCACGAGTTTAAAAGCCAAAACGGAACATTAGAAAAAAAGTTCACGTGCCACGTAGACTATTAGCCGGTAATCAAACTTTTTATCCGGTTGCCTATCCAAGTTGGTGCAAAGTAACACAAAACATGAAAGTTCGTTACATTGAGTGGAACAAAAAAAAGTTCACGTACCAAGATGGAACAAAATCGAAAGTACGTTGCTATTGTACGTCTAAATCCCTTATTCTTATAAAATTCTACTTGTAAGAAACTGATGCAAAAATAAGTTCGGTCTGCTTTCCAGAGACAGCCGCCTCTCCCTTGACACTCCGTTTTACCTTGACTGATCAAATCAAGCACAAAAGACTATCATTAGCTAATCTAGCAATCTCCTTTACAATCATTAAAATGCTATTGTTGCCAACATATAAGGAATAATTTATTTCCATATAATTAACCCCTGACTTTCTTAGACCAGCCGAGACCAAGACAAACAGAATATGAATAACTGGAAGTTCCTGTGTAATAAACAAAACCTGAAAAAACTGCTTACATTTACTCTATGAAAGCGCAGACAGACACTATTTTAAAAGGTTTTCCGAAAACTATATCCAGATTATCCGCATATATAAACAGAATAATCATATTCCTTGTTGACACTAAAACGCTTATATCGGCTTTGAATTTATGCTTAAACTTAATATTGTGACATCACATCCTCATTATCCTTTCAGGATGTTTCACAAAATTTGATCATAAGATTAATGTTGTTACTTTTCGGACGAAAGAAATGTAAATGACTACCAACTTACCCCTAGCTTTACCATTTACACAGAATATCCAATTCTATAAGAACCCACATACTTAATTCACTTTAGTAATTACAATACTCTAGTGAACAAATACATAAATTAAGCATAAAACTTATTAAAACTAATTTTTTTTCTTAAGCGATGTAAAATTAGAAACTTCCAGCCCGTCTAATTAAACAAAACTATTAAAAGAGGAATTATGTCCAGTACATGGTCAACCCTTGATAACACAGCCAAACACCCCTCTACATCACAATACCAAATAGGCCTGCGCAATATGTCAAATAGTAAACTCAGGTTCCGTAAACCTATTTGGTGTAACGTGCATAACATACAAACAGAAGTTAGTACATGTTTTTGGTTTTCATGTCCAGCAATATATGTATGGAGCTCCATAGGTTGTAATAATCTGAGCATTATTTAATATTTTGTTTGTTTTTATTCCTATTTGGTCGGCAATAATACTACTTTCTTCAATTTTGCATCTCTTTTTATA
Source organism: Tanacetum coccineum (assembly GCA_026074375.1). Classification (NCBI taxonomy): domain Eukaryota; kingdom Viridiplantae; phylum Streptophyta; class Magnoliopsida; order Asterales; family Asteraceae; genus Tanacetum; species Tanacetum coccineum. Next base: position 7,978 of record BQNB010174094.1, read on the forward strand.
TATCTGAAACTTACAGAATGTACTTGCAACCTACACACTTCAGAGACTATTTCAACAATATATAAAAGCGACTTCATTCAAGCGAGTGAGAAGAAACATAGGTAAGCTTGTACACTTTTAACTAGTATATGTAACGTCGTTAGCATATCATGGATAGAAGTCGATATACGTTATCGAGAAATGAAACATTGAGATTTGTGGACATACCATGAAAGCCAGCATACAAAGCAGCCAGCTCGCACTCACTTGCTCTTTCGGAGCCTGATCCAAAGGCTGATCCGACAACAATATCTTCAACTTCGAATGGGTATTTGTTTCTATATTACTGCCTGGTCAAGTACACGAAAGCGATACAAAACTTTTATAGCTTCTTCTTTAACAAAATAGAGCCATGCAATTAACAAATTTCGAAGATCATACCTTCAAAACAGTTTCAAGTATATGATCGGGATAGGTGCCCTTGAGCCCACTCCTCTTTGTTTTGCAAAGCGATATTTGGCAGACACTGCATAACCAATAAAAATAAGAAAAACGCTAACTTAGTTCACCTCAACATTATCGTAGAACAATAACTTCAATAAATATTTTACCTCGATATGAAGACTTACAAATTAGAGTCTCTTCTACTGCTGTTGCCAAAGCTTTTGTTTCAGTCATCTCAAATTTCCGCGTCTTGGTTCTGCAAGTAAATCAATGTTTAGAGCTGCAAGTACTTGGATTAATTTTGATATTAAAAATGACCGAACCAATGTTGTACATTAACATCATAGTTCGTACCGACGATAACGTTGGCAGAAACTATCATTTAAAATTGACAAATTCACTAAATGTTCGCTAAAATCTCTGAAATACCACTTTATTCCTTTCATCGCATTTCCTAAATTAGAAATTTTAGGCTCCTTTTACAAATAGAAAGCAAGTTGGTTGGTTATATACTTTTACAACACATTTCCTAAAGCGTTTTTTAGCACGTAGTTTTGCACTAATAGTCACATAGGTAACATATACAATTCAAGAGCATTCGTAAAGGTGGATTCTTTTGGTTGAACTTAAGTTGAACATCTTTAGCTGATGTTGATAAATATGGTATCTGTTATCCATCTAAAGTTTTAAATAACATGATCCTAAATGAAAATTTTAAGTAATTTATACTACGATTTCTACTTCTCCGAAATAAATAAATAGTAATCTAAACCGAAGTCGTACCTATTCTTGGGGATTATATCTTGATTGTTAAAAATTGATTCGAAAGCTGTGGTTGGCATGGCATTGTGAGGTGCTCGTCGATCTCTCCGAACCATTATACCCCAAGCCACGGTGAAATAACCCAGGCGCAAGCAAGCTTGGCCGCCAGCGTCCTCAAATCATTCAATGTCATCAGCTCAGAATATAGACTATAGACTCTCTGTGTATAAAAAAGAAAATAAGTATTAGCTTATTTGCTTACTATATGTTTGAGTTATGCGATAAGTCTAGCACTTTAAAGCAACAGTCATGTCTCATACTCATGGGTTGCTGAAATAGCATGCTTCAAAAACAACTGTGCTTAAGGGTTTTCCTATGCATTGCCATAAACAACAGCAAGTGGAAATGGTTGATACATTCTCATCTAATAAGTACCGCTTATATTCCTATAGCTCCATTTTTGTGACATATAGTAATCCCTAAAATTAGAAATTTGAACCCCGTTAATGAGTAATGGGTTAATTTGGGTTATGTTTTTGCTCTAACCGCTTGAACCTATAAAGCCAAAAATATAGCTTCAAAGGAAATAGGTAGAATGGGTCGAAGTGGACCAAAACTGATAAAACATATTAAATATAGTTATCAACAAACGCTAAAACTACAATTTTGAGCAGCCCCAAACACCCATCAAATAAATCGAAACACCCTTATTTATATGAATTAGAATAGGCAATCCAGTAGCAAAATTACCTTGCGAAGCGTCTCTTCAGAATTGTACACTTTTTCTGGTAAGTTCCATAGACGCTACCCATTGGAAGTACCATATGCATCACCAGAAATAAGAGGATATAGCCTTTTGTCAAGATCTCTTTTCAATGACCTTCAAGAAAGGAGTGCAGCCATTAAATACTACTCGAGAAGAATTTTGGGAAATCCAAAGGTCAAAAGTTTTACAATGAGTTAATGAACTTAGTATGTTCAAGGAAAAATAAGTATTTTTGCTTAAGAAGCTACAGTTTAAGAAAAAAATTCAATAAGAACAATCTCACACTATTAACAGGATTCTCCAAATCTATTGCCAACATGCTCTCTCCAACGAAACTGCAAAACAATAAACCGATGTTCCACACGATTAGCATTCAGAATGAAGTGAGCAGGGAATATTGCATCTAATTTTCCACAGTTGAAAAGCTAGTTGTGGCATGCTCAACAGGAAACAGCGGTGTATCCCTATATTTCCTATTGAATGTGTAAATTGTAAAATAAGCCACAAAGTATGTTTCTTAACACGATGCAACTTCAATCACACTAACAAACATGACAGGAAACAGCGGTGCTGGGCAACAGGTTGGTAATGGGTCAAAATATGTCAGTCTGGGTTGACCCACAATACTTTTTGTAATCACTTTTATTTAAATTTATAAATACGCTAAAATATATAATTAAGATACAGAAATATACTACTAAAATGATAAAGTAAACTAATCTTGGTAATTGTAGGCATTTTCACTGTACCCATTTCACCTATTATATATGTTATACTAATATTCCAAATCGAAACATATATTGGTAAATGGACGTATGATCAAAATTGTCACCTCTAGAAAATCATGACTGTTAATAGAAGTCGACAGACCACACGAAAATTATAAAAACCATGACTACTGGTCTAGACAATGATTGATATAGGGGAAACTAAACATGCCTTGAAACGTTACCAGGAACACGCAAATTTAAGCAAAAATGGGACAACTTTGTTAAGGCTTAAAATCCAAAGAAAAAATAAAACAAAGATACCTGTCGTTCAAGAAGTGGATTTTGAGTTTCTTTTGAAGCCATATCTACTCCACTATTTCCGTATAGTTGAAACGGTAATGGTGAGTCTACATCAGGCGAAGAATCATGCATTACTCTATTGTTTTCGTACTTGTACCTTGTTGAAGCATATTTGTGTGGGCCGCTTAGGCTTGGAAAACGGGCTTCGACGTAGAATTATCTGGTTCAGCTTCGGTTCCTTCGGAAGTGGATCCTTCGGCTCCTCAGCTGAGAGTAAGAGTGTGGTTCCGCTTTGACCACTTTGGAGGTTGTTGCAGCTCCTTTGTCTCTAGCTGAAAGTAAGACATAACACCGTTAGCTCGCCCCAAGGTTTTAATCCGAGATCAACCTCCGGTGTGAGAGTAAGCATCAGTATATGTTTGGTATATATTCTAGTGAGAGAAACTAGAGAGAGAAAAAGAACAAGTATGGTTCAATGTGTGTATAACCTGGTGTATCATTTAGGGTATACCCCTTCTATTTATACTAGTCGGTCTTCACTTGAAGACAAGAGAATTGTGGTCGTGGTCTGTCTTTTTGTTACCACGTGTTATTGTGGTCATGGCATGTCCTTTTGTTACCACGTGTTATTGTGGTCCTGGTCTGGCCCTTCTGACACCACGTGTTGTTGTGGTCCTCGTCTGGTCCTTTTGACATTGTACTAGTCTGATCAACACCGATGCTACTGACTCCGAACCTGAACCATCCTTCGATCATCCAACTATCTCGGGAGTACCGTTCCGGCATCAGATGTCTCCTTTGAATTGTCTTGATCTGAGGTCTGCTCCGGAGGTCTGCTCCGGAGGTCTGCTCCGGAGGTCTGCTCCGGAGGTCTGCTCTAACCTGGCGTGATCTGCTCGGTCTATCTTTGGGATTAAGAGTAGTTGATTGTTATTAGCTCCCCCTGATTAGCTAGAGGACACTATACCTCATCATGTCCCTCCAGTCTAGTATGATGTGGTCTTAGCCATGTCATGCTAGACTCAAGTGTTTGTTGTAGCGACATGCTTGATGGGTGTGATGTTGGTTTCTTCTAAACTTATCATTAAATCCTCATGATTGGCTTGAGTAAACTGTTCCTCATTATGCACTTAGCTCCTTCTAATTGGCTGAAGGATATTATACCTCATCATGTTCCCCCAGTCTAGTATTTTTAATTCTTGATTGGGAATGCTAGACTCCAATTATGTGTAATGTCTCTTATTTTTGCGCTTTTGGTCCATGATTATGCTTTTCCATCCTTTTTTTGTGGGCGACAAAAAGAATATTGATTCGGTTGGCAATTCCCCTAGGGTGATTCATTGCCTTTCGGTGGTGAATTGTACGCCAAGTCTCCATAAGCCTTAGGAAGGATGGAGCCGATCAAATCTTTTTGAAGTGATGCTTCTTATGTTCTTATATGCTTAGAGTATGTTTACTATGTCCTTCTCTTCCGGAGGTTTTGAGCTAGTTGGAGGAGCTTCCTCATCCAACGGTTGTTTGATTTACTTAAAGAGTTTGCCTTACCAAAGGTTGTTCCATCATTCTTTGGTTGAGATTGTATCATTGAGCTTTCCCCTTTTCTTCTTTGGTAGGAGCTATTTTGTTTATCCAGGCTAGGTAGTTATTGCTTCCTTATATTTCTATTATGACAAGAAAAGATATGCATATATATTCGTCTATATTAAAGCAAGACGAGCTAGAATCCTTGATAATGCACTGTTCCTTTAGGCTTGCATCCTCGTCTACCTTCTCCTAGTGTTTTTCGATGTGTTAAACTTCATAACACAACATATGTTATTCTCGTCTATTCTGGTCTTAATGCTAGCTGGTCCAATCTTTTTGATGATCATACCACCATCCTTGCCGTGGAGGATGCTTGTTTACCTGCTCCAACTCTGGACAAAGTCATTTGCGAATAATTTTGAGCCTATGATCATTAGAAATGTTATTCCTACGGCAGAGCGAATAGCTTCTTCCTAGCCGAAGGATCCTTCCGATGCTATTAAGAAAATTGACTCGCAAAGTTTCCAAAGTTGGGTCGAGTGTTCCTTATGTGAAGCGTACCCATGATGTAAAAGGTTCTGCTGACAATGTTAATGATGTTGATGACCAAGATGATGCACACAACCATTCTTCCCTTACAAAGTATCTTGTTCGGAGCTTTGGTCTTATTCAGAGCTTTGATCTTGTTTGGAGCTTTGATCTTGTTTGGAGCTTTGATCTTGTTCGGAGCTTTGATCTTCCTGGGCATACTAGTGTTGCTTAGGGTAGCTTTTGTATCTTCTCTTTGAAAGATTTTCCTTTTGTGCTCGTTATCAATTGTCTCTATTTTCCTTT
>BQNB010174095.1:0-13296 GCA_026074375.1 Tanacetum coccineum
ATGTTCCAACAACATCATGGAGAATCTTTATCCGAAGCATGGACTCGTTTCAAGGACTTACTCCAAAAATTCCCTCATCATTGTATCGATCTTTGGCTCAAAGTCCAAATTTTTATGACCATGTCAATCCCGTCACAAGACAAACCATTAACTAATCGGCCGGTGGTAAGCTTTGTGACCTCAACCCCGAAGAATCCTTGGCAATATTAAAGGACCTCGCCCTCTATGACAACGAAAGTTGGAACGACCCAAAGGATTTTGCTAAGTTGGTCAAGGCAATCGCATTGCCTCAAGATGTCCCGAGTACATCCGACCACCGTCTAATCGAGCTCGAAAATCAAGCCCAACGCTTGATAGAAGCTAATCTTGCTCCAACACAACCTACCCAAGTAAACAAAATCACTGCCTCGTGTGAAATCTGCAATGGTCCTCACGGCACTCGAATTGCACAAAAGACCCCGAGCAGGCTTGTGTTGACTACGCATCTTCGCATACGAATGAAATTAGAGGCAATAAGTTCACCTCGAACCATGGACCAAGGAATTTCAATGATGCTGCCAACACTTGGAAGGACAAACCAAACTTTAATCGGGTACATACCCAAACCTTCACTAGCCCACAAGGCGGATCAATCTCTGTCCACTCCTCTAGTTATCAAATGAAGCTTGAAAAGGCATTACTTGATTTCGACTCTAACCAAGAGAAAAGGTTATCTTACCTAAGAACCCAACTAAAACTACAACAAGATGACTTGATTGGCAAGATTAACCTCCTTTGGAAAACTGTCTCTGAAAAGCTCAATGACACATCTTCCCCCGAAAATGCAGGAAGTTTCATGGCCCCCAGAAGCATTACAACAATCAGCCATGACGAGAAGGAGGAACTTAGAAAGAAAGGAATCAAAAGCCCATCAAAATTGCTCTCCCAAAAATATCTCTCTCCCGCATCCATAAAAGAACTAAACAAAAATCCGTCATCTCCAAAACGCGATCATTTCATCAATTTAATTGTTATCTTAAGCACGGACAGTGATACGGAGGAAGAAGATGCCTCATCAACCAACGCATGCAACCTCGACCTTGGTGGTATGGCAAAAGGAAAAGAAGAGTTAAAAGAGCAAGGCAAGGAAGAGAAGGAAATGAAGGCTGACATGGAAGTAGAAGAAGAAGAAAGTGAATTTGAGACTGATGAGGAAGTTGAAGAAATAATCAAGGAAGATGAAGATGATGGAGATAGTGAGTACTTCAACTCATTCCCAACTATGATGGAATTAACACATCATGAATGGCTATTAAAGAATCCTCGACCTCCATGGGTCCCGACTAGAGATGAACTGACCTACCATAGGTACTTAATGAGTGACCCAATCCCTTCAATATTTCTTAGAAACCCTATCTTTACGGAAGGATGCCCCTACAACCTTAAGATCCCATGCAATATTGGACAAGTGCATATCGAAAAAGCTTACATTGACCTCAACTCTCCTCTTAACATCATGACCCGAATGATGTACAACCGGACCATCAGAAGAAAACTTAACCCTAGGGAAGATGAAAATGGAGGAATTAGCAATTTTACAGGTAGGATCAAAGGAATGCATGTCTTCGTTGGAAACTTCACCTATGTCATAAACTTCATGATTGTCGAGGATATTAGTTTAATTCTAGACGCTAGGTTATCACAGCTGATACTTGGGAGACCTTTTATAGAAATATCCAACATGACTCATGACCTACTCGAAGGTGTTGTTAGATTCATTAGAGTGACCGATGAAGTTGCCTATAGGATGCCCCTAGTAGATCAGTACGAATTCACTGTCAGACTTAGAAAAAGAGCATACCAAATCAGTCTATCCTAGGAACGAAGAAGATAAGAGAAGAGGAGTAGAGTATGTGATGAGCAAGATACTAGGATTTTATAAGGAATGCCTAGAGCTTGGACCCAAATACCTAACAAGGGTAGATGACGAAGGAGAAGTCACGTAAGGAGGTTTGACTTTGAGTCTAGCTACAAGACTCGTTACTAAAGAAAATCGCTTCTTGGGAGGCAACCCAATTTACTTTTCCCGCATATTAGGAGTGTCATGTGTGTTTTAATTCTTCACTGTTTGTTTTATTATGTTTGAATATCTTTGTACTCATGCTTTGCATTGTCTTTATCCTCGTCCTTAATTTCAATCAAAGTATTTTGCACAACAATAAGTGTAGGGAATATTATTCGGCTTTTGAGCCAATTCAAACTGTTTAAAAGAAATGTTTAGATTAATTCACTTCTGATCGAGTCATTGATTGAATTGTTAATTCTCAGGCTTTTATACAGCATTTTTAATACAAAAATACTTATGGAATCAAGTGCAGGAAATTTTTCATCAAAAACAAAAATTTCGTTTTCACAGACGGTGGAGACGGCGTCGCGATTAACACTCGACGCCGTCACCACGACACCTGTGACGGGGTCACACCAACCCCGACGGCGTCAAACGCCCAGGTCCAGAAAACTCAAAAGTTTTTAATTATTTTTGAAAATAAAACTTGTGCAACATTTAATATAGGTATTCTTCTGTATAAACCTGCAAAAACCTAATGAGTTTAACAACTCTTTCATCCTATCTATCGAGTCGAACCCTAAATTCATATTGTATATTGGTAAATCGCACATTTTATGCTTGGTATAGTTTTCTCTGTCTTTGATTACAGGTTATATTTGATGAGAAGAAGCTTGGAAGTTCTTAGGAAGTTTCATTGGATGATTCTCGGAGGACGATCTAACCAGTTATCGCATGTTTCTTCTCCATTATTGAGTAAACCAGGGGAGTACTAGTTTCTTTTCCTTGTTTTCTTTTCCCTTTATCTGTTTTAACGGGTACTTCCAGAGAACATTGGGGACAATGTTCAAAATAAGTGTAGGGGGAAAATAAGCCTTAGAAACTATTCTTTCATTTGTCATTTGCTTTGTCCTTAAAAAGATGGGTAATATATCAAAACATAGCATAAAAGGGTGATTTTTACCAAAATTTAATTTTTTTACGACACATACCAATGAAAATCGAGTATTACTAGCGTCCCATGGATATGAGTTTATATGACTAGCACAATAAACCTTAAAATTCCACCCCAAAAATATGAGGTTCACCCTTAGATCTTTAGGAATTCGGATACCTATCGTCGATAACCCAAGATGATTTTATCTTTACCCAGTTCGAGTTAAGGAATGAGCAGTTCACACTGTGTTATTAATATAATATACTCGTCATTACGGGATGTGTATGTGTTCTTGTGGCTTTCGTTCACCTTTCTGGAATGTCTGGTGTTAGTAAAATTCATATGAGTGTACCAGTAGTATATTAAATTCTAGAACTTGTTTTTGTGAGGCATCTTGAGACTGCATAGTAAGTATTAGGATTTGCTTGATAAGAGGCATTAGGAATAACCTATGTTTTAAACCTGTAATTGTTATGATGGTCATACCGATCATATAACAATCCCACACCCTTGCCATACACTCACCTTTAGTGCAGGATACCCTAGCACAACCCTCCGAGCTTATCCTTTTTCATGGTTCTCGTAATTTTCTAGTTAATCCGGACTCTTAATGAAGAGCATTGACACCCTTAAACCAATCGTTACATCCAAAAAGGCCTTAGCCTACCTTATATATACTCACCTTCAGTACATTATTATGTTTAACCCAAGTTAATTATTGAGTCACGGTTGCTAAGCCCTTATCCTTGTAAATACAGTTTTGGGACGATTGTGATTCATGGTAGTATTTTTTTCATGGAAGAATGGGGAAGAAAAGTTAAGTCAATACCCCCATATGTTTGTCAAATGATATCCATGTTATTTTGATCCACCTCAAATCGGGTCATTAGTTAGATTGTAAATATCAAGCATGTAAAAGCTCAAGTGTAGGGGTACGTGTTATAAACCCCCATGTTGTATTATGTTATTAAAAAAAGAGATTGATGTAGAGTTGTGTAGAGTTTGTATATCTTCGTCCGAGTCTTGGCATAGCAACCAAACCAAAGTGTATTCGTGAAAATAATTAGCTAACCCTTCCACTCCAAATTCACCCAAAGTCAACACCTAAATGTATCTTATCCGTTTCCATTTCCATTATATGTTATCTTACACCTACACCCCACAACCCTTTAAAAGACCTCTTAGATAGTAATGAATAATACTTGCGCCTAGCGGTGGAGGTTTGATCCTTTACCAAGCCTATGGTAATTTATATGCTATGACAGGTAATGAGTGTGATTTTCCGTTTCCCCCATATGTTATAATTCGTTATACACCCGAGTGAAAGAGAGAGGTGCTAGTATATATTTTCCGTGCTTTTAATTACGAGGTCTAGGAGGTTCTGTTGTAGATTATGTTTAAAGAATAGGTAAAATGACCCCTCATACTGTTATTGTCTAGATAGAAAAGCCCATTTGCTTGAGGACAAGCAAATCCTAAGTGTAGGGGTATTTGATGAGGTGTTATTTTATACACTTTTTCGGGGTCGTTTAACCCCCAAAATCGTGTGTTTATGCCCAAAATAGGTACTTAATCGTTCCTTTTTAGGTATTTCTCATTTGGAAGACATTTGGATGGATTACACGTGACTTAGGCTCATTTGGAGAAGAAACGGACGAGATTACAAACCAACACCAAGACTCTTGAAGATTTGTGCTCACAGAGCCTGGAGACGGCGTCACCAACTATACACGATGCCGTCACAACTCATCTAGTGACGGCGTCACATATTTCAAGACGACGTCAGCCCGCACCGACTCAAACGTAGATTTAGAAGATTCTTATATATACAAACCCGAATTTAGGGTTTTCAGTGTGTAACTTTAGAATAAAAATAGGGTACGAACCCTAGTTCGTTTAGCAGCTGTAGGAGACGATTTTAGGGCCTAAAAACCCTATTGTAACTCTTCCAATTCATGTTTTAATCAAGTAAGGTTTACTTAATCATTCAGTATGTCTATGTGTTGTTTGATTTATTGTTCTTGCTTTATTCTTAAGATGCTCAGCTAAACCTATCATTGTGTTTATTTATGATTGAATGAAACCTAGAATGTAGATCTTAGTGGTGTTGCCTCTTGTGATGGATGTGCACGTTAGGTCTTAGAAAACCAGCTTTTGTCTGTATCGCTGTTGATATGTGATATGTGAGAAATCACATATCCTTATTATATCTAAAATGGCCCTTAAATGATCAAAATATGCAAAAATAACCTTGTATTTGTGAATGTGTAGGTACGGATAGTGCAAAAATCACAAGAAAATGATCAAAACCGGACAAACACGAACACGGGAACGGATAGAGTGCACAAGAGCCGAAAGTTTCTAGCAAAAGGTCATCAAAAGTCAACCATTGGTCAACTCACAAAAGACAAAATCCTGGTTCGTGTAATTCGTTTATGCTTTAGGAAATAGTTACACAGATCATCACAAGTGTGACAAGGCAACAACACTAGGAGAAACAATCTAGGGAGTAATACATGATTAAATAAACACAATCTTTTATCTTATTGTTATCACCATTAGTTTAGATTTATATTTAGTTTAAATAGCTAAAACCAAACCTCTCTTCTCAATTTTACGATTTGACCTTCTTTCTTAAAATACAAAGATTACAAAAAGAATCTTCCCTCAACCCTTAGAATTCTGTTAGACCTGATCATGCCTTCCCAACTTTTCCTAGAGTGACGATAAATCACCCCGAGGTCTTGCCCCATACTACACTACAACAATTAGGGGCCACGCCTAGGGAGTTGTAAACTTCTCTTGTAGAAAGTCATCACAGACAACCGCCATAAGTTTTTGGCGACGCTGCCGGGGTATAGTACAGGTTTAGATCATAGTTTTGCTTAGGTTTATCGCTTGAATCCCTTAAGGAGAATTTAATTTCACTGTATTTTGTTTTCATCGGTCTATACTTTTCATTTGTTGCCTTTGTTTTGTAAATCACTCTTTTGTTCACCATCATGATGTATGAAAGGAGCCCTCCAATCCGCCACTCCTTCAGAAAACTTTCACGAAACACAACATACTTCCCATTCTAAGATATACCTTGGTGTTTCAACACATAAGATGAACACTATCTTACGATGCGTGGACTCGTTTCAAAAACTTAATCCAAAGAGTCCCTCATCATGGCTTCGATTTATGGTCCCTTGCTTAATTCTTTTATCATCACGTTGACCAATACACCTAAATGGACCTTGACTTTGCAGCAGACAGGAACCTTAGGGAATTAAGTGGTGAAAAGGCATGGGAAACCATTAAAAACTTTGCCTAAGGTCAAAAAGAAAGGGATAACCCACCAAACATTATTTCCGAACAGGAAATAGAGAATTTGAAGGTTCATGCAAATAGATTATTTGGAAATGAAAATGTTTGGGTTCAGATGCATAGAGGTATATGCAGAATGGATAAGTTGTAAAAATATAAACATTTAAAGTACACCCACAAGTCATCTCTTAATTTGAGGAAATACACACACACTGGCGGTCTTACCCGATTGATGGAGAAGTAGGAGACTTTAGGAATCCCGATTGAGGTAGAACCTTTAGATGAAACACCACTAGAGTATTTAGGCTTGAATACTTGTAATCATGGCATTCCTCTTAGCTCTAAGGAAATTCCTAGTATTGATGAACCGGAGCCTCAACCACAACCCTTACCAAATTGTCTATCCTTAGATGTAAGTCTAGGAGAAGAAAGAGGCCCCGAACCACCCATCAAACCACATAGTCCGGATAGTTGTAGGATGAAGGAAGTAGATAGATTAACCATTAATACACCACCTTCACCTCACGTGGCATCTTTCCACCCTAAGGATACATATTTCTAATATCGCTCATGCATCGATGATCCTAAGAAACATTATGGATTTAAACCGGGTTTATTAAGAAAAAGTGCATCCCTAGGTGTTGATATTTCAAATTGGGAGATGTTTGATGATGATTGGGGATTAGAATCTAAGGAAGTTTCTCCTATAGGAAAAGAACTTAATTTATTTGATAGGCCAAATAAAGTAGAGATAGGTAGAATTCCAGAACCAGCTTTTTAGACGTCTTATTCTTCAACAAAATTTCTCAATTATGGCTCCTTTCATCCTGCATGGTATGTACCGTTACTATCAAACCGCTTCTTGTACTCAAGTGTAGGGGAACCTTCCATTTATCTGTTAAACTGTGGTTAGAGTATGGCTCGTGACTCGAACATAAAAATCAAGCGTTTTTTAGGAGGCAACCCAATGTTTACTTTTATCGCATATTAGGAGTGTCTTGTATGTTTTAATTCTTTATAGTTTGTTTATTATGTTTGAATTAGTTTGTAATCATGCTTTGTTTGTCTGTAACTTTGTCTTAATTTCAATCAAAGGTATTTTACAAACAATAAGTGTAGGGGAATTTATCCGGCTTTTGAGCCAAAATTCAAACATGTTAAATGAATTATTTAGATTAATTCGCGTCGGTATCGAGTCATATGATTGAATTGTTAATTCTCAGGTTTTATACAGCAATTTATACAGAAACTAACTTATGGAATCAAGTGCAGGAAATTTTTCAACAAAAACAAAAATTTCGTTTTCACAGACGGTGGAGACGGCGTCGCGATTAACACTCGACGCCGTCACCACGACACCTGTGACGGGGTCACACCAATCCCGACGGCGTCAAACGCCCAGGTCCAGAAAACTCAAAAGTTTTTAATTATTTTTTAAAATAAAACTTGTGCAACATTTAATATAGGTATTCTTCTGTATAAACCTACAAAAACCTAATGAGTTTAACAACTCTTTCATCCTATCTATCGAGTCGAACCCTAAATTCATATTGTATATTGGTAAATCGCACATTTTATGCTTGGTATAGTTTTCTCCGTCTTTGATTACAGGTTATATTTGATGAGAAGAAGCTTGGAAGTTCTTAGGAAGTTTCATTGGATGATTCTCGGAGGACGATTTAACCAATTATCGCATGTTTCTTCTCCATTATTGAGTAAACCAGGGGAGTACTAGTTTCTTTTCCTTGTTTTCTTTTCCCTTTATTTCTGTTTTTCGGGTACTTCTCAAAGAACTTTGGGGACCCTATGTTCAAATATATGTTATTAGAGGGGAAATAAGCCTTAGAAACTATTCTTTCATTTGTCATTTGCTTTGTCCTTAAAATGATGGGTAATATATCGAATCATAGCTTGAAAAAGGGTGATTTTACAAATTAATTTTTTTTACGAATTACTAGCATTACATGGATAGGGATTTTTTGGACTAGCAAAAAAACCTTTAAAAATTCCACCTCAAAAATATGAGGTTCGCCCTTAGATCTTTAGGAATTCGGGTACCTATCATCGGTAACCCAAGATGATTTTATCTTTACCCGGTTTGAGTTAAGGAGTGAGCAGTCACATGTGTATATTCTGTCGTTATGGATGTGTACGTGTGGTCTTCGCCGCATTTTCTGGAATGTCTGGTGTTAGTAACATTTATTATGAGTGTAAGTAGTTATATTTAATTCTAGAAACTTGTTTTGTGATGCATCCCGAGACGCAAAGTAAGTATTGGATTTGAATTGATATAGAGCATTGGATTATCCCTGTTTTAACTTGTAATTGTTTGTTGGTAACCTTGTTAATTTAACTATCCCACACCCTTGCCATGGCACTCACCTTTTCGTGCAGGATACCTAGAACAACCCTACGTGACCTATCCTTCTTTCACGGTTCTCGTAATTTTATGGTTAATCTGGAATATTAATGAAGAGCATTGTCCACCTCTTACATCAATCGGTACACCCAAAAAAGGCCTTAGCCTACCATTTATGTACTACACCTTTAGTACATTATTGGTAACCCAAGTTCTATTATTTGATACAGGTTGCTAAGTCCTTTTCCTTGTAAATTGGAATTTTGGGTCGATTGGGATTCATTGGTGGTATTTATTAGCGGAAGTATGGGGTAGATAAAGTTAAGTATTATTCCCCTTATGTTTGTCAAATGATTTCTCTTGTATTTTGATCCCTCAAATCGGGTCATTAGTTGATTGTAATTATCAAGCATGTAAAAGCACAAGTGTAGGGGTAAGTGTTATAACCCTATGTGATGTATTATGTTTCAATAAAATGAGAAAAGAAAAGGAAAGCGATTGATGTAAGAGTTGTGTAGAGTTAGTAAAATCTTGTCCGTGTCTTGGGCTTAGCAACACAACAAACCAGCGTGTATTCGTTAAAAATAATTAGCTAAACCCTTCCACTCAAATTACACAAAGTTACCACCTAAATGTATCCCATCCGTTTTCGTTTATGCTTATTAGGGGTAGTTAGGTATCTGTTATAACTTATTTGTCATTTTCATTAGCTTATTTGATCATAAAAAGCTTAACAGATAGGCCATTTTAGCCTTTTAGTATATAAGCAAACTGTCACCCTTTAGTTGCTTATTTCATGCTTATTTGTGATTTATAAAAAAGGTGTCTTTGTAAAAAGTGCTTATTTTTAAGTGTTCTCAAAAGTTGTAAAAAATGGCAAAAATAAAAACACTTGGGATAGTGGGAAACCCCGGGTGAGCAAGACTCGAACCCGGGACCTCTACCACCATCAACCAAGTGTTTTAACCCAACACACACAACCATTGTGCTACATTAGCTCATCCGTTAGAGTTTTCCTTAGGTTAATACTTATACACATTTTGAGCTCTTTTGTATAATAAGCTGTTTTGGCTTATTTCACAGCTTATTCGATAAGCTGTTTTCACGAGCTTATTTTTCTTAGATTCTACACTATTCAAGCTACTTTTCATAATTTTTTCAGAATTTTTATAAAACGTTTAGTATTTTTTATATTTAATTTTCTTTAAAATTGTTTTTAATTCATAAAAAATTATAAAAAAGTCAAAAAAATATAATTCTTTTTTAGAAAATTTTCTTTTAACATTTAGAACCTAGGAAAAATAGGTTTGCTTTCGTAGGGTTAAAATTGCAAAATTTCGATTTTTAAAGAACGGGATTGATTCCCGTTCATATTTTTAGTGATTTTTAGCTTAAAACTCTTTCGTTTTTGGTCTAGTTTTCTTTGCCTTAGCTTTTTAGTCAATTAAATCTTATAAAAACCAAAAAGATCGTTGTAGGACTTAATTTTAATAATCTAGGGTTCTTAGGTCCCGTTTAGGATTCCCGATTTGCGTTTTTAGTTAAACATTTGTCTTCCCTTAAGTGTTTTTTTAGTTTTTGCCTTATTTTTCTCGTAGTTTTAGAAAACCAATATCAATCTTGTCCCATTCAAGCTTCGATTCTCAAAACGACTCTCGACTTTCAATTGCATTCCTCGTTGGGGATAACGACCCGGGAATCATACTCCCGGATTACTATAATTGTGATTTTTTGATTCCTACCCTCTTATTATTATATATTATATATTATAAGTATATCTTATATTTATATTTATATATTATATATTATTAAAGGTATAATCAGAATCGATCAATATGTCTAGGGAAACGTGATTGTGTAGAAAGGATACCAGCGGGTAACAGTCTTCATACTACCTTGCCCCCTAATATGGTTGATCCACTTTTAATGTATTTAACATGCACTTAGTAAACTCCTAGGGGCCGTGTAATAGTCTTCATACTACCTTGCATGTGCGTTGCTCTAGCGGCATACTAAGTAGACGGCGGGTTCGTGTAATTCGTTCATGCTTTTGGAAATAATTACATAGATCATTACAAGTGTGACAAGGTAACAACATTAGGAGAAGCAATCTAAGGAGTAATACATGATTAAATAAGCACAATCTTTTATCTTATTGTTATCATCATTAGTTTAGATTAATACTCAGTTTAATAGCTAAAACCAAACCACTCTCTCAAATATATGATTTTAGCTGCTTTCATAAAATACAAAAACACAAAAAGAATCTTCCCTCAACCCTTAGAATTCTGTTAGACCGTGATCAAGCCTTCTCAACCTATTCCTCGAGTGAACGATAAACAACCTCGAGTCTTGCCCATACTACACTACAACGATTAGGTGCACTGCCTAGGGAGTTGTAAAACTTCTCGTGTAGAAGTCCTACGACAACCGCACATGAATGTGACACAGACTCAAACCGAATTAATAATCGACTCTTTGCAGAATAAATTACATGACACGATTTATGAAAATGCTAAGCTGAGAGCTTAGTTGTTTGATAAGGTTTCTGAACAAAAAGACACCTCCATAGGTACGAGTACGAATACTAAATCTGCAAATCAATCGACCGAGAGGAAACCGTTTTTGCAATCTTTAAGAACCAGTTTGTTATAAGACAACCTAATGCATTTCAATCTGAACGTCAAAATGTTTCAAAAACTCAGATTCCTCAAAAGGTCAATAAGACGCATGATTTGTCAAATCCAGTCACTTCGAACTTGGTACCTACCACCAAAGAATCAAAGGTTGTAGACAATGATAAAGTGATTGCCCCTGGAATGTTTAGGATTAATCCTTTTAAGAACACGAGGGAAGATAAGTTTGTGCCTAACATACCAACTCACTGTTTCACAACCTCATGTCATCATTAAGAAAGTTGGTAATTCTGACTCAAATGGTTTCTCGTCTACAGGAGTAGACATCACTACTAAAACCAGAAGGGCACAGCCTAGGAGCAATACAAAGAATGATAGGGTCCTTTCTGCGTCTCAGAGTAGTTACATAAAGAATAAAGAAGTCGAAGTAGAAGATCACCCTAGGAATTTACTGCTTTCTAAGAATAAGAAACATATGTCATCTGAATGTAATAACATTACGCTTGCTATTCGGAATGATAAATCTAAAATTGTTTGTGTTATGCGTAAGCAATGTTTAATTACTGCAAATTATGATG
Organism: Tanacetum coccineum; assembly: GCA_026074375.1. Lineage (NCBI taxonomy): Eukaryota > Viridiplantae > Streptophyta > Magnoliopsida > Asterales > Asteraceae > Tanacetum > Tanacetum coccineum. The sequence continues at coordinate 11,864 of BQNB010174095.1, forward strand.
CTTGTGTGCTTACTTATGTGAATGGCATGAATTCTCGCAGGAAGAAACAAAAAGCAAATGGTTCAAATATTGAAAATCAAACGAAACGTAAGGCTCAGATCTGGAAACCCAAGAATGTAAGGCCCAAAGAAAGACTTGCTTCACCTAAGCCTAGTAAACCTAGAATGCACCTTAGGTGGTCACCCACTGAAAGGAGGTTTGACATTAAAGGAAAGATAATTGCATCTAGTGAATCAAATGGTGAACATGCATGTACTCCTAACCCTCAGGAACCTACAATCAAACGGTTTCCAAATTCCACCTTTTTCCTTGGCAGGTTATCCAAATATGTTTATGGTGCGTCGACTCGGGCTGTTCCAAGCATATGACTGGGAATCTAAAGCTTCTCATCAACTTCATCTGGAAGTTCTTGGGAACCGTTCGCTTTGGTAATGATTATGTTGCTGTAATTATGGGTTTCGGTGATCTTCAATGGGGAAATATATTGACCACCGGGGTTTATTTCGTTGAGGGCTTGGGGCACAACCTGTTCTCGGTTGGGCAGTTTTGTAATTCAGATTTGGAGGTCGCTTTTCGAAGAAACACATGTTTCGTCAGGAATCTCGAAGGAGTTGATTTGTTAACTGTAAATCGCACAACAAACCTTTACACCATCAATCTCCATGATATGGCCTCTGCATCTCCAATTTGCCTCATGGTTCGTGCTACTTCTACCAAGTCATGGTTATGGCATCAACGTTTATCCCACCTCAACTTCAACACCATAAATAACCTTGCCAGAAATGATCTTGTCACCGGTCTTCTAAAGTTCAAATACCATAAAGAACATCTTTGTCCCTCTTGTGAGCAAGGAAAAAGAAAAAAAGCATCTCACCCACCCAAACCTGCTCCAAATTCTAAGCAGAGGTTACACCTTCTTCATATGGATTTGTGTGGTCCAATGAGAATCGCTAGCATAAACGGAAAGCGATATGTTTTGGTCATTGTGGACGACTACTCCCGTTACACTTGGGTAGTCTTTCTCAGATCAAAAGATGAAGCACCAGAGGAGATTAAAACCTTTCTCAAAAGAATTACAGTTCTACTTCAAGCCCCTGTCATTATTGTAAGAACCGACAACGGCTCAGAATTCAAGAACCAAGTGCTTCAAGAATACTTTAAGAGTGTCAGCATCTCTCACCAAGCTTCTTCTGTCCGTACCCCTCAACAAAACGGAGCAGTGGTGTAACACCCCAAAAATTTCAACAACGCAGCGGAATACCACTTGGGGTGCTACTTCATAGTCCATACGTACAAGTCACAAAAAACGACCTCAAAAGAGACGTTTAGAATAAATTTCACATTTGATATATTAAAATCAGAGTTTACAAAGGGTCCCATTTATAATGCAATAGAAAACATTTTTGTTTAACACGTTTGTCGAATGGTACTCA
>BQNB010174096.1:3103-13296 GCA_026074375.1 Tanacetum coccineum
AAAAGTTTTCACATCAGGTTTTAAGTCTTTGGGTCTATAAACTGGTTGGGTGAAGTAAGACCTCTTGATTGGTAAGTTTGAGGCTTTTGGTCTTACAATGTCCAATCTTGGGTAATTTGGTCTAATAACACTATTAGATTGTGCTATTTTTGAGGCCAATAGTACTAACAAGCCTAACAGTATAAACATGCCTAACATGCCTAACAGTACTAATAGATCTAGCAGTACTAACATTTGATCTATCAGTATTAACTAAACCTACTCTGGTTAGTATTGCTGATAGGTTAAAGGTCCTTTTTGCATGAGGGTATTTCAAATGCTTAGAATTTTTTTGGTGATTTACCCTTTTGCCATAATCCCATACTAGTTTGACTACCCTCTCCCCAATATTGACCATATTCTTAACCCTAGGTTCAGGACTCTTATAGAAATTACAGTCTTTTATCAAATGGCCAGTGCTTTTACAAACAAAACAAGCTTTTATTTTATGTACTTTCTTAAAACCAATCCCTTGTTTTTGTAAAGTTTGACCACTTTTATCAGTTTGACTCCTAACAGCTTGAGTTACATTTGGCTTAACAGAACTAACAGTTTTGACAGCACACACATCATCCTCATTGACAGACACAACTGTTTCATTGACAGACTTAGGTTTTACTATAGTTGGTTCATTTGTGGTTCCTACAGTCTTATTAGTTTCAGTTGTCTCAGACTCTATGATTTTATTTCTAAAAGCATACTCATCTAGTCCTGCAAATGATATATCAGCTCTTGGAGTTAGTGGGTTCCCTGTAATTGGAGGGGGAACAACATGATACTCATTTGCTTTATTGAACCTATTATTTGCTAGTGTGCTCTCTTCATCACTAGACCTTACCTCAAAAACAGTCAAACTATTCTCACTATCAGTTTCAGATTGATGGTTCCCGATTCACACTTCACTTCATAACCCGAACCACGAATCAAAGCAAGAAACTAGAAAAGAGAAGAAAAGAGATTGTTTAGAGAGAGAGAGAGAAAAGAGAGAGTTGAGAGAGAAAAGAGAAAGATATATTGAAATAATGAAAACTAGATATTTTCTAAAAAGAAAATATCTATATATATATGAGATATTTTCTAAAAAGAAAATATCTAAATATATATATACCCCTACACATTTAATGTGACGCGCGGGATATTTAACTAGGACCCGGGCTCGGGTTTTGCTTGGGATTAAACCCGAAACATATACAATATTAGATTAACTATCGAGCCTGATTCCTGATACTTTCCTATTACAACGTTAACTAATTAAAGACCGAAGCTCCATCGTAGAGTGACCGAGCTTCCTTGTTTGACTCAATAAATTGAGGCTAACACAAGGGATATATACATAAATTTTAAAACCTATTCCAAAAACCCTAAACACCTAACCATTAAACCGTATACCAAAAACCATAAACCCTTAACCACTAAACCCGATACCAAAATCCCTAAACTCGCTCTCTAACCACTAAACCCTAAACCTTAACCAATAAAACCTATACCTAAAACCATAAACCCCTAACCACTAGGTATACATCACTAGTGATTTATACATAAACATTAAAATATATACTAAAAACCCTAAACCTCTAACCACTAAACCCTATACCAAAAACCTTAAACCCCTAACCACTAGGTATAATATCACAAGTGATATATACATAAACTTTTTTTTGCCACATGTGATATTCAAAGACTATTTGAAAACAACATCAGCCTTCAGACTTGTCAAATCCGCCTTTGAAACCTTTATTAACTAGGATCCATTTGTGGCTTAACACTGATTACCCCTGAGATTGTAATACCACCAGTGATAAATATAACATTTATCAACTAAGATTCACTCGTAGATTATCATTGATTACCCCTGACATTGTAATATCAACAGTGATAAATATAACATTTATCAACTAAGATTCACTTGTGGCTTAACAATTATTACCTCTGACATTGTAATATCACCAGTGATAGATAAATAATAATAAAATCTTGTGTGATAAAGCAATATAATGTGACATTAGTTATGGTATTTAACATATGATTAATATCACATATGATAAATCAATATAATGTGACACTAATTCTGGTATTCTACATATGAGTAATATCACATGTGATAAAACAATAGAATGTAACGTTAATTCTGATATTTTACATATGAGTAATATCACAGGTGATAAAATTTTGGTAGACATCATTCATGTCTGGCTATATCACCTGAGATATTACTCTAAAGTGACTAATTTCACATTATATTACTTTATCACTTGAGATATAACTCTAACATGACTAAGACAGACCATTTAAATACTTTTCAACTTTGATATAATGTTATATCACAAATGATACATAAGTGTCACTTACAAATACCAAAATGAATAAAAAGAAAGCAAACAATGAAAATAAAAACTCGACGTATTCTCAAAACCAAACAAGTTCTACTTATTAAGTATGAAAAGAAATGGATAAAATGAACGCGGTTACAGGTTCTACCTATTAAGTATGAAAGATTAACAGAAAGTGTACCCGGTTACAAGTTTTGCTTATTAAGTATGAAAAGAGACGGATAAAATGACACATAATGAAAAGACCAACATAACGTTACCATCGTGCACCTAATATCTAGTTATAATTCATAACACATGTTAGAAATAAAGAAATGTTCTACTTGTAAGCACTATTATAAAGTGCAGGGACTAAATATGTTAAGTAAGGAAAGTTTAGTCAACTAGCTAACCAAGGGCTATAAATAGTAATTTATGTCATGGTTAGATAAAACAACTTCATTTAATCAAAAGGCAAGTTAGGTAATTCTCTCTCTAAACACACACACTAATTACACCTTGATCTTCACACACTAATCATCAATCAAGATCTATTGGTTAATATTGGTTAATATTGTAATTATTTTTTTTTGAGAATTAAATAATTTTAGTTTACAGTTTTAGTTATTAAAAAAAACGTTTGCGAAATAGTTAGTTTGTGGTGATTAATTGAGCAAGCTTGTCGGGATTATTCGTTGTCTATCGGGATTTTTGTTCAAGACAAGATGAGTCGAGACGTAATTACAGTTGGTTCGACAATGCGGATTCCGTTGTTATATCGGGTGTTTAATAAATAATAGGGGTGAATACTCTCAGTGCGTGATTGTTTATGAAACTATCTTGTAGAGCAACGGATGGTGAAGCAATGATTAATTCTATCTCAGATTTGGTGATCAACTCTTTGCCCTGTTATTGCTCAAAGTGTCACTTGCTGGAACCGCACCAAAAAATTGCACCTTCTACTTTAAGGATCCCCAATTTTGGATGCTGAAGAGAAAAAGAATCGAAAGATTGATCGTCTTGCAAGATCTCTTTTGATTCAAGGGCTTCCAAATGACATTTATTCTTATATTGACAGCAACGATACTGCTGAAGATTTATGGGATGCTCTTGAAAGGCAGATGCGTGGTTCTGAGTATGGTGAACAAAGATAGGAAAGTGCTATTTATTGTGTAATGAGACTTTCAAAGCTTATGAAGGAGAAAATTGCTTGGATACTTATCTTCGTTACTTACAAGTGATTAATGATTTGATGTAAGTGTGGTATATAAGAAAGATACATCGTGAAGTTGAATTACAAGTTTCTAACAATCTGCAACCAGAATGGAAACAATATGTACACTGATGAGGCTGAACCAAAGAACTTAATGGATATCAATATTGACGCTCTCGACAACATTCTGAAGCAAAACAAAGGAGATGTGAATGACAGCAATGGGCATTAAAAAGGAATGCAAAGTTTTGGTTACTTAAGATCCATTAGATTGGTTGCTGAGAAGAAACAAAAGTGAACAAACGCAAAGAGAAAGTTGCAGTTCATCAAAAGTCTGACGGAAGTGATGATAAGATATCAGTGACTTTGAAAAGATTTACCGCGTTGTTAGCTAAAGCTTTTAATCGAAAGATAGTATTATGCTTAAGCATCAAAACAATTATTGAGAACTTCTTCAGCTTTTATTCAGCAACAAGAAAAACCAGAGTACGTTAAAGTCAGAGAAAAGAAAGTGGATAGGAAAGTCCGATGAGAAGAAACGGATCATGAGCAAAGTTAAGTGCTTATAATTGCATGAAAGAAGGACATTTTGCAAAGACTGACAAGAAAGCAAAGGTACAAAGACTTACAACTACTACAAGACAAAGATGTTGCTAGCTAGAAAGATAGTTGATGAAACAAAACTGATTCTTGCTGTAGGACCAAGCTTGGATCGGAGTCTAGTAGTGATTCAGATCAACAGATAAATGCAAATATGGTATTCATGGCTAAAATGGAAAATGTTTTTTTCAGATTCAGAGGAAAGTTCATCATCTGCAGAAGATAAACCATTACTGAGGTATCTATTACACATTGAATTTGAAAGTGAATTCTGAATATAATCCTTTAGTATATTATGATAACTCTACTAATTTGGTTTATTTGTGAAACATGTGATGATCGAGAAATTTTTCATGATGCAAATTGAATTGCTAGTGAAAATTTTAATGAAAATTCATATTGTATCTTATCAAACTGATCATGCTCAGTCAGAAGTTGATCATAATGGATTCTGAGACAAAGAACATTTAGTTGATGCAATAGTATTATATTAAATAAATATAAATTGATTTATATGATCAATTAATTTAATAAAACAATACCACCCCTCCCACCAAGTTATATTTTTATATTAAAATTTATATTCTATTTAATTAATAAAAAATGAATAATTCATACATATATTACATTATGATATTATTATTACATTCAATAATTATATATAAATTGATTAAGGAGTTTTAACCACAAGATTGCTAAATGTCAGATAGTATTGAGAAAGCGAATCCAACAAAGCAAAGATTTGAAAATCAAAACAGGATTTACAGATAAATATGATGTTTTGAAGAATCAAGAAAAACACTTTTGAGGAGAAAAAACATGAATTTAATGAAAACAAATAAAAGTGTTGAACGAAAACACAATGTTGATTTGCTTGCTCTCAAAAATGAAGTTTTGCATGAACAACTCAAAGTCAAACATGTGTGATTGATACTACACTGAATGTCAAGCACAATTATGCTAACTTGAGGAAGAAAGATATCATTGATGATTAGATTATTCTGCTCTTTGTGATAATGATAAACAACCATAGGAAAAAGATTGATGAACAAGAGATTTTATTTGATAAGATGAGTGTCAGTTGTTGAGATGAATAATATATGTACTAGGCTTCGATGAAAATTTTAGAAAAAGAAACAAAAAATTTTAGAATTAGAAGAGTGTGTGCGTAACAAGGATTTAGAAATTGAAAAGTGTTTGGAAAGATTGAATGATTGTGAAAACAAACTTCATAAAATCAGACAAACGATTTCAGGACAATACATAATGATCATACTTTAAGGATTAAAAATGTATAATGGTCGAAAAGATAGGTTTGAAAATTCAAGTTATTTTGTTAAAGCAAAAGATTTGGGACCTAGTATTTACGATAACTAAGTGTATTGGTTAGGGTATACTCGATGTTTGCTTCACTCAATTAGAATGAAGCTTTGAGAAATTGAGAATTTTAAAAGAGCACTGAGGAGAAATAAAATTAAGGTTTGCATATGATTATGGAAATCCTGAATGCATGTTATGTGAAGAAAAGATAAATTTTTCGGATGTTATTGTCAAGAGATAATAATTCCAGATTTGAAAGATTGATTCTCCGTTTCAGCAAACAAGTTCACTCAAACCATATGTTCCAACAGTGATTTTAGAAAAGATCATAATTGAGTTAGAAGAAGAAGTACTGAGTCTTTTGGAAAAAGAAAAAGAAAATTTGGAAATAATTGAGTCTTTGAAATCAAAAGGTTCTGAGTCGAGTGAAAATGCAATTTCTGATTCAGAAAATCAAAGTGAAAATGATTGTCATGAAGTTGAAAAAGGTTGTGACAATTTGGAGAATTCAAACGTGATTGCTCCAGGAATGTTTAAAATAAATGTGTCACAAAGTGTTTCACCAATTTCAGCGTATAAACCGTCTTGTGCTTCAAATAATGTTGAAAATAAAACAAAAAGAAAAAGACGTAAGAGAACATCATCAAAACAAAATGACAAACAAGTGAATGTTTCAGAAAAGATTTACACGGGTAAATCTTCAAAACCGATTTCAAGAAATGTTTCTCAATTTACTACTTATTCTTTGCAAAAAGATAGGAAGTATTTGAAGAAACAACATTCATTTGAAACATTTGCTTCTCAAAATCATGAGAAAAACGAAAGTTCAAAACAAATCTGGAAAAGAAAGGGGGAAAACATTTCCAAACGATTTAAGTATTCTAGGGATGAAATGTTTTCAATGCGTAAACGAGATGATTCAGTTTTAAAAACAGTTTTGAAAAAGTGGTGAAATATGGTAATTTCCATTCCTTTCGAAAAAAGAATTTTTCAAAGAAGACACCTAGTTCAACAAATGGAAATCTTCGTCTTCCGAGAGAATCCCGCTTAGCACTTCATCCCATCCAAATAAGCAACTTAAACCTAGAAAAAACATGCTAAACCGTCAACAAAAATGTTGAGTGAATCCATAGAGTTTATAAATGTAAATTCCGAACACAAGTATCGTTTAAAATCATCATTACATAACGATGTGGATCAGACACCGTTATAGGGGATTATTATAAGCCTTATAACATTGAACGTACCATACAATAATGATTGGTGCGCTATGTTTTCCCAATAAGGTATGCCCACTATACTCCCATCATTAAGTGCAATATTACTCTCTATAGAACGCATCCGTTGTGCCATTACCCGACACAACGCTAGCTTAGTCCTACGGATTGGAGGAGGCACCCTCCAAATAGTACTATTCCATGTATAAGCGTCTACCATTACCCGGTAGTTAACAATTCATGATTTCCGCGGGACTTTTTCATCAACGAGTTAAACTAACTTATAATAATCAAGGCTACTAGCATACATTCGGGTCCTTTGTGTTCTATTTTAAAAACAAGCATGTTATCCCCCTCGCGGGTTAATAAAACAATTAAAATAATTAAATGCGAGGCTATGAACTCACCTTGATCAATAGCCGGTGATCAAATAATGAAGTCTAGCACGATAATCCATAAATGCGATCACGGACCTAATATTAGAGTCGCTCTATTAACTATACCGAAAAATCTGTTCGAGCGATGCCGTACACGTATCAACAAAATCTTATATATAGTATATATATATATATATATATATATATATATATATATATATATATATATATATATATATATATATATATATATTTTCAATACATGTTACGAGAAAGTGCACTTGCCGCCTTAGATCCTAGCACCACCTAACAGATTAGGTTTCCTTTATTTATATCTTACATGACTTAATCGAAAACTTTCTATTTTAAGAAACTTTTTATTTTTGGAAAGTCACTATATTTAGTAAGTCTCGTTATCAAAATATATTTGTGATAATATTTAGTTATCTCGTCGAACTTTCGACATTCAAGTTGATTATTAATTACCCATATCGGGATTATATCCCGTACGTTTACAAAAAGTTACTATTTTTAGAAATGTACTCATTTATAATAGTTATTAAGTCTAAATTGTTATACTCGCATTACTAAAAGCGTTTGCCATTTTTATAAACATCCGACAAGTTTTATATTGACCCGTTGACTTTCAAATGTCAACGTTTGACTTTATTTGACTTTGACTATATGTACATATAAGTTACTAAATCTGACCCGCTCCAAATGACCCGTTATATCACATTTTCACGCTTCGGACAAAGAAGAGATTTTATGCGAAACGATATTCCGGACAACTTTTTAGTTTTAGCCGAGACCTGAATCTCGACAGAAAATGATCAAAATGCCATTTTTCAATTCTGCTGAAACTTGTATTTTTAATAAAAACGCAGCAGTTTGACCATCGGTTTTGACCCGCTATATCACATTTTCGTGACTTTGACCAAAAAGAGATTTTATAGAAAACGTCATTCCGGACAACTTTCGTGTTTCGCCGGAAGGCTGAAACGGACTCGAAAGTGCTCAAAACGGCTGTTGAAAATCGGATCAGCAACCGAAATAAGCATAAATAGCTGATTGAAGTTTTTAGTTTTTCTAAACTTGTTTTCGCCGTAACTTCTTCGTTATTAGGAGTTAGAAGCTCTACCTTATATCAAAACGATCGTCTCGGAAAGCTTTATCATATTCAAAAGCCCAAAATTAGATAAAAAATATTTTCGACACCCAAACGGCCTGTCGAACTTTCTGTTCGAATTTACTTCTTTTGAAACTCATCAAAACCCCATTTTTGACTTCCAAAAATCATCAAGACACCATTATCTAGCCTAAATAACATCTCCAATATCCTTTTTAATCTAGTCTAGCGCAATACCCATCGGATTTCATCACATACAACGAACAAAATCAATTCAAATGAACGAAACAAACGAAACAAAAATATAAAAGAATGCTCACAATGCCTTAATAAACCCACTTCTCAACCGAAATGACTTGAAACTAACCCGAACTCTAACTTGAAAAATACTCATTGCATGTGTTATTTTATTGCGTAGATGTGTAGGAAATGAAGAGAGGATTCGGAAAATATAGGTTGATCGGAATGCATGTGACTTTTTCCGGCGACACGGCGGTTTCCGGTGACCGGAAAACTTTTCCGGTGGTGGTGGAGTGATGGTGGCCGGCTGCCATGGTGGAGAGGGGGAGAGGATTTCTAGTTGTGTGTGTGTTTTTGTTATGAAAAATGAGAAGTAAACACATATATATATGCTTGTACTTTTGGCTAGTTGGCAAGAATGGTCCTCCCCTCTTTTCTATCTTTAGATTTTTGACACGCCAACTTTTACTAAAATATAACCCGACAACCGTGGCTCGGGATTACACTACCGAGACCATTTTTATTTTCCGTTACATTTTTCTTGGTTTAAAATATTTAATAAAATGTGTACATTTTAAAACACGAATCCGGCTCAAGACAAGGAACAAAATGACGACATTCATAAAAATAATAAATTTACGATCTTAAAAAATAATAACGAGATGCGTCGGAAATTTTTACGATGCTCGAAACGGTTAACGAACACGCGGTCAAACGGTGACTCGCGAAACGTCAAAAATAAAAATTATCAAATCTTTTCTAAATTTTTCATAATCAAAATACAAAAATATTTATCAACGACAAATAAAATTTGAAATGTCGACGCTTATTCACGGAAACTCGAAAAATAATTATTACGACATCGGATACGCGATCGTCGTACGCGTCGTAAAACTCGGGTTGTTACATTCCACCCACCTTTAAGAGAGCGTCGTCCCGGTACTATCCAACCGAGTCTTAGTTCCTCATCGTACTGGGCTGGCTAGATAGACGGACCCCTTTTACAATGGTTTCAGCTTAGTCACGATTGGTTCTTAATTATTCATGATCATACTCATGGGTTAATACTCCCCTTATCAATGATAGACTTTTGGATATATTTATCCTTCCTATCACATTCTCACTCTACCTACGAGTACACATACTCATTACTCACATCCTATGCCGCGTCGCGGGCAATCACAAAAAACGACATAAACACCTACTACCATTCAAAATCACATAGCACATAGCACATAATTCGGTGGCGAAAGCCCCGCTTTAACACATATTGTTAACAAGTAAATAAAAAACGATCAAGAAAACAATCGAGCATCATGGGCTTATAGCTCATTAGACGGAAAAATAAAGTTTTCTACGTTTCCATACCGCGACCAATACAGTCGACTCGGTCTCTAACGTATCGTGCAACGATCTTCAGACGAATCACTCCATTAACTTAGAATACTCACACTCATTCATGATTCCATACTATCCGACTTAGTGTGTTGACTATTTCGGTGGGTCCTCCATGATAGGGACGGATGTCCATTATGCTAGAATCTCTAATGAATTCGTCGTTTCTCACGCACTTGCGTCGTTAACATCGTGGAGTAAAGAACCACTATACTTAACTCGGCATCTAGCATCGCATAGTGACTTACACTAATCCCCGATGATAATAGCACGTCTTCACAACCGTTTTCACGAAGGGTTTCTCTGTTTACAACCTATTCTTTACAAAAAGATAGGAAGTTTTCTAAGAAATCT
>BQNB010174101.1:0-13295 GCA_026074375.1 Tanacetum coccineum
ACCAAACTCACTTTATTTCGGTGTTTCGCAGCCAAACACACGCACCCGACCCGGCTGACGGACAGCCAAACGCACCCTTGTGCGTGGCTGTTAAGCCAAACGCACCCTTAGGCTGTTTTGACAGCCAAACGCACCCTTGTGCGTTTCTGTCTAGACCAAACACACCCTTCGGTGCTAAACCCTTAGCCAAACGCACCCCAACCGCTGGAAACATAACCAAACACGCCCTTATGTGTATCCCGCTAAACCAAACACACCCTACCCGGCTGAAAACACAAACCCACGCACCCTAATCTGTTACAAACCAACCCGCACCCTTTTTGCTTATTTAAAACAATTCCGGATGCACCCATGGTGCTTATAACAAACCGAAACAACCCTTCCCCCGGCTATACCCGGCTGTCCCACAGCCAACCCGATGACCCAACCCGGGTCGCTGTTTTGACAGCCAAACCCGACGCCCCTTGGTTGTTATAACCTTAACCCGAACCCACCTCTTTTGTTCATAACCAACCCAACCCAACCCCCCTGCTGCTAAACCCGAACCAAAACGCACCCTTTTCGGTTGTTTATAACACAACCCACACGCACCCTTATGGCGTAAAACCACACCCGACCCGCTGTCACCCATCCCGAACGCACCTAGCCGCCGACCCGGACCCAAACACGCCCTTTGTGGCTGTTTTACTTCCGAAACAAACACCCTTCGTCTGTTGTTAACAAACCACACGCACCCTTTGTTTCTATAAACAAAACCAAACGCCCATTCGTTTCTATAACAAAACCACACGCACCCATGCGGTGCTGTGTAGGTGGCGGTGGTGAGGAGGGGGAGGTGGTGGTGTTGGTTTAGATGGTGGCGCGTGAGTGCGAGTGAGTATGGGGATCGGGTAGCTCGGGTCACGAGAAGCCTTTTTGGTCTTCGCCGGAAAACCCACCGGAAAACTTTTCCGGTGGTGGCGACGCCGGCGGCGGTGGTGGCTCAGGGGTGGCCGGATATTTTGGGAGAGAGAGAGAATATATGAGAGTGTGTGTATAATATGAGATGTAAATGAAAGAAATGTATAAGATTTATATATATATAAAACTAAAGTGACAAGTTAAAATAGATTGGGGTTCATTTTGTAACTTTTTAGTATAGTTTTGATAAAAAGCGGTTCGGGACTTGTTTGAGCGACTTAATGGATGATTCAAGTCACGAAACTTTCGCCATTGTTTTTCAAATCATTTTTCTGATAAAAATGAGTATTTACATGACTAATTTTCACAATTGTTTTACAAAATTTTATTTAAACGTTTATTATTCATTTATATATTTTTCCGACATACTTTATCCGTAAAACGAATTTTTACTTTAATAATTGCGTTTTTAACATTCGTTTTCGATTAATAAAATAATTAATTTATTAAATATTTTTATTTAATAACCTATGATAATTAAATACCAATTTAATTATTTTGAGTCGGTACGCGTTGTGTTCAAAATTTTAGCGAGGGCATTTCAGTCACCTTCTGACTGTTTCCAGGTCTCGGTCAAAACTGAAGAGTTGTCTGGAATATCATTTCACATCAAATTGCTTTAGAGTCCGAGTCGTGAAAACGTGATTTAGATGGTCGTTCATATAAGTCAAGCCAGACCCTAAAAGTCAACGATTGAAATCGTCATTCAAAAATTCAAAAATTCTCGGATGTTTCACAATCAACAGCTCATGCTTTATCAACTGATGTAGAACCTAAAAAAATGAAATAGAATATTAACGTAGCGCCCTCAAGTACAACGAATAAGTACCAAAAGTTCCAAAGATAAAAAACACATGTACCGACGCCAACAGGTACTATCTATCTAAAGTAATGCAAAGTAAGTTAAAACTGATATAAAGTTTTCACACTATATTACTGTTATCGAGACATGAAAATATAAACCAACTTATTATTAATGTATACCGTCCTTAACATACATACGGATTTACAGATATGTGAATATCATATGCACTTCCTCTATTATGTTATCGTGTAGCGTGCCCATGATAATATTGCATGTGCATACATTCCTAGATACAGTATGTATGTTTGAGTATTTGAATCTTTGATATCTCCCCCTATCTGTACATTTTTTACACTGTTTATACAACCATATTTTCTGCACCATTTCTAAATTTGTACCCAATATAACAAATCGCTAATGACACTATATGTTGCTTTTCCTTAAAACGACGGCGACAGCCAGCAAGCTTGATAGTACACATAATTATAAGGGCAAGATGATCATTGCAGATCTTGAAATCACAGCTATGTCAGACCTGAGGCCAATACAATGCAACAAGACAATAGAGGCAATGGTATATCGTAAGTGGACTTCTAAACACGTCCACACTCGACAACCAATGAAGTACTGCTGCATCTTAATGGACAAGCAGGTATATACATGCTACCTTCATACTAATCTATCTTACATACAACAGACAAACAACCCAATTACTAAGAACTACATAAAACAGGGTACCCCTATGACCCTATCCAAGGGAACATGGATGTGAAAGATGCCAACTACTTTGACCAATTACTCTAACATCGCAAGACGTATAGAATTTCTGGTTTTAGCTGCGATTAGACGGGTCTGTGGGAATGAACACTGGATAATCCCATCTCTCTCATATTCGGCAGGTTTATCGATGTGCAAGAAATACCAAGTGATGATTACCCTGAACACTATTTCAATTTTGCTTCCTACAAAAAGCTTCCAGCAAGACCTGATGTGAAACATAAAATACTCACAGGTACACACATGAAAATACATCACAATCTCTTAGTTTATTCACTCACGGGCCTATTACTATGAAAACAGATTATGTCGGTCGCATACAAAGGTTCAAATTGGCGCCGAGTTGCTTAAACGATAGCTAAGAGTTCATCTTAGACAGTCTCAGAAGCGAATGGTGAAGGCAGTGTTCAAAAGTGAATGGCGATCATCAAAAACAGTAATTTCTTTAATCGTCTTAATTCATTTTTTGTGTTTTTTTTAAAGTTATGTTACTAAATTAACTTTTCTATGTGAAGTAAGTGAACAGATCGCCCATGGATACTATCTGTGTCCGAGAATGGTTTTCAAAAATGAATTCCTCTTACCCGTTACTGTCAGTTTTGTCTTAACAAGGTTGGTTTATGCAATATGCGTAGTAAGGGGGTGTTTGTTTCGGCTTATATAGCCGGTTTATGGCTTATTTTTTTGGGCTTATGTTTCATAATCTCACTTTTTGTGGCTTATTGTGAAATTTTTTAGGTTATATAAGTTTATTACTGTATGTCATAATGAACTTAAATAAGCCTACACATTTTAAAATAATCCACAGAAAGTGAGCTTAAGAAAGCTAAGCACAAAACCAAAATAGCCATAAGCCGGCTACATAAGCCGAAACAAACACCCCCTATAAGAATAGGATCTGTTTTATGGCACACTTAAAATTAGAGGCTCAAATGGTTAGGTCACTGCATTAAGATATTAGCGTGTACCAATGATCTTAATTTCAAAGGAAAAAGGTTTATTAATTTCCAATGTTATGCTAAATCTTCTGAACCTTTTCTATCGCCTATACAAATTGGAGCGGTGTCTATCATTACTGGATATATTTTGCACACCTTGAATAACCATTGTTGGCTAAAAAATTATCAAGTAAAGATTTGATATTGGAGTGCAATATCCTTGATTAAAATATTGGATTTCTGACTGTTTGAATGCTATAGCTTAATTTTTTTTCGTTCAAGTGTTAATTGTTTGATTTTCGGATGTCTATCAGGTCACTTGAAAACTTAATCTCTGACCTGAGATTGGAGCTACCAGGCAATCAAACTTCAATTGAAGTGAACCACAGTGATGTGCATGCTTACAAGACAAACTGAGGCAAGAGTGGCGACATGTTATTTTATATTGCTTTTAGGTATAGTTGTTGCTTTTGGGTATAGCTGCAAAATGACCACACAACTTTCTTTATCTTTTGCTTTCCAGATTTGATAACTACTTTTGATCATTGGTTTTATATTCAGTTACAATGTTAGTCACACACTTTGGTTTCTTTGTGTTGTATTGTCTGACTTCATACTACTACTTCACTAAAAGTAACATTAGTTGCTGCACATGTTTACCAAATTTTTGACTTCGTCCACCGTGAACATACATAAGTAACCAAAACCGCCGCCCGCCAAACATTATGCAGCGAAGCGCGGGCAGGCAAAATCGTTTCATTCTTTTTACTCGGTACTAGTTTTATTTTGTTATTTAAGCCAATACAAAATATTTTTGCAAATCATGATATCTAGTTAAGTTAGATTGTTTATGTAAAATCTGTTGATGCGATAACGAGATACTTTTATTAACGATTTAAGGCGATTTATACTATTTATTAAGCATGTTTGCATTCTATTTTTAGAAGGCTTGAATTTTCAACTTACAATTATTTATGCACAACGTACAAATAATAGAAACATAATTAGAACTTGATAATTAAAACATAATTAAGACTCCTAATATAACACCCCATTATATAAATATTTGAAAATGAAAATAATTAATACGTAATTAATTAATGATTAATACACCACATTGCTTAAAAATACAATCATATATTCACATTGTATAACAATTAAAAGCATATATCTACAAAAGCGTACATATGATGTCTCCCTAAAATGATGATGCATATAGTTTTGAAAACCAGACCGGACAAACGGGTTCAACTGAGAACTAGAGTCACCATCGGTTCGGCTAGCCAATAAAAGCCATCTGAAGACGAGCCAGAGTGGACCCGTCGAAACCGATAAAAACGAGTGAACGAGGACTCACCGGGATCAAATTCTTTTTATTTCTCTGGTTAATCGTCACAGGGTACCCGTCGCCGCAACGCGCGGGCACCCTGCTATATACGCTAGTATTATATGATATAGTAATGATAAATAAGCCTAACAATTATACCTATAAGTATGCCTACTCTATTCCTCATTTGACAAATGTAATACAATCATTTCTCTCTCATCATATTCACTAATTAATTTTTAAAATCTAATAATCAAATTTGTAGGTTTGTTTATAGGTTCACCAATTTGGCATACTTAAAGATATAATTGTGATTTCAAACGTGTTTAAAGTCAATCAGAGCGGTTGATGACCAGATATTGTAGGACCTTCTCAACCTGATGGTACAGAGCTTTCTACAGACACCTTTTATGTTTCTCAGGATATGGACTCCTAAACGTTGCGTCGTATATATGTTCCTAAATGAAACGTGGTTAATGAGTCTGCTTTTGATGATCTTGATGTGTGTCATAGTTTAGTTGATCAACTTTCTCCTCCTGTGCTTTTTTCCCAACTTCGTGGTATGGATTATGACCAATTGTTTGCTGAGTTTAATGTTGGGGCTGCGCGCCAGACATGTGTTAGCACTGAGGTTAGGATGCGGACTGAGCATATACTTAGGGAGAAGAAAAAGCTTGAGGGTTGATGTAGTAGGCAGGCTGATTTGTTAAAGGAAAAGGATGCTAAAATTGCGAGTTTGAAGGCTTAGTTGTCTCTGAAGGAAGCTGAGGTCGCGGAGGAAATTTGTCTTCGCGGTCAGGTTACTACTGTTAAGGCCGCGGAGGCCGCTTGAGCTAGCAAACTAGATGGTTTGAGGGAGCCGAATCTAGCTCTTGAGGGTAAAAAGAACACTCTAGAGGGGTAGATCGCGACGCTTGAATCCGCGGTCGGTTCTAAAGATACTGAGCTTGCTTTTGTGAATGCCCAAGTTGCTAAGCTTAATGATGATTTATCTAGTTTGCAACTATCTTTTGGTGAATTAAGTGCTAAAGCTGCCACCCTTGAGTCCCAGAAGGATAGTATGACTGATCAGGTATCTGTGTTGGAGACTACATGCTCTAGGACCAAGTATCCGGTTATGAACTATTTAAAGGACAAATTGAGGCGGTTCAGGATGAACAAGTCAAAGTACTTAGTGATCGTGTGGCGGAGTTGGACTCCGATCTTATGGGTATGGTTGTTCATTTGGATGAGGAGTTTTACCCCCGCTTCTTGACCACCATAGCCGGTCGACGATGGATTCTGAGCCGCGGCCTCAAACTGGTTGTTATGAAATGTCTGCAATCGTCAGAGTATCTTGTTGCTTTGGGAGGAGCCATTGGTCGTGCTATTGACAAGGGTATGCAGAATGGGTTGGAAGCAGGCATTGATCATGGGTGGACCGGAAAGAGTCTTGCTGACGTTGCTGCCTATGACCCTTCCGCGGAAGAAAACTATGTTTCCGTTGTGAATGCCCTCCGCGGCTTGGATTTCCCTCTGCTCTCCCAACTGGACTCTCAAAAGAACGCAAAATTGCTGATATCATGAGTCTCCTTCATTTGGAAGGTCCTGCTGCCGAGACTCCGGAGGCTAGCCAGTTGCAGCCCTCGTATAAATAACTCATGCTTCCTATTCACCAGACGAAGGACAATGTGGTTATTGGAGAGACTTCTTTGTCTTTCTCACTTGATGTGGTTCGTGCTCGTGTTCAAAGGATTAGAGGAGATGCTGCGTCGTGCCGCTTATCCCTTTCTGAGGCTATGGTTCCTCTAATTGAGCCTTTATCTGCTGAGAACTTGGTTGGCGAGGCTAGCACTTCAGGAGTACCAGTAGCCGCTGCCACCACTACTGCCTTGTCCATTCCAGTCACTGTTATTAGTGTTAGCTCCATTCCACCTATTTTTGTAGCTGATTATGAAGTGTTGGATGCCGAACCTCAAGCTGAAGCTTCTCATTCCCCAAAGGCTGCCTTTGAAAACGAAGAGCTGGACACTACACCAGATCATACTTTAGCCAGTTGAGCCTGCTATTTGTTGCGGCGATTCCTGTTTTGTGGGAATGTTATTCTATCTTTTACTACTACTTCTGCCGTGGTCGTGTGTGACCCTTTTGTAGCGGCTGTCTGTATTTAAACAATTTTACAATGCTTTTGTATAACCGTTTGTTTTTCCGTAATGTTTAATACTTTATGTTTGTGTCACTATCTTTTAATACAGTGATTATACATTTACGGTGATAGTCTTAGTTAAATATTTGTGGGTTATTCTCCCGGTACTGGGCTTGAAAACCTCTTACGTACATGAGTTAATTGTTTAGGCTGCTCATCCTTGTCTTATTCAGAATAATAGCTTTTGTTCATAGGGTCATGCCTCTTTGTGTGCGCGTCTTACCAATCATATAATATGTAAATAACTTTGCAAAGTAAAAATAAAGTTTTAAATAAGTTTGTGAAGGTAGTTAGGCTTCACATTTCATTCATTAAAATCATAAAGACGTTACATAAAAGAGAAGGAGTTCAACCACTGCCCCCTCCGCTGCAAAACTTGCATGGGTAGGGTGCTTACATTTCATGAACATAACATTTTTTGAGGTTCCGGACGTTTCAATTCGCGGAAGGAGCTTTCCATTACGGTCCCTGAGCTTGTATGCTCCTCTGCCTAATTCTTTCGTTACTTCATACGGTCCTTCCCACTTAGGGCCAAGCTTTCCACCGTCTTTTGCATGGCTGACATCATTGTTCCGGTACACAAGGTCTCCTAGCTTGAAGCTTGTGCTGCGGACCTTGGAGTTATAGTATTTTTCCATTTTTGCCTTGCTTTGTGCCTCGCGGATTGCTGCTTTCTTCCTTTTTTCCTCTAAGAGGTCTAGGTTAAGTTTTAGGGCCTCATCATTTTGTATCATGCCTATCTTTGCGGTCCGGAGGGTAGGCATGCCTATTTCCACTAGAATCACTGCTTCCGTTCCGTAGGTCAAAGAGAACAGAGCATCCCCATTGCTTGATTTGATCATGGAACGATATACCTATAAGACGTGCGGGATTTCTTCTACCCAATCCTTGCTTCCTTTATCCAATCTTGCCTTTATCCCTTCTTATAGGCTTCTGATTGCTCTTTCCACCAAATCGTTGTCTGATATTATCTCCCCTGGTAGACCGAACCTGCAGACAATGTTATCCCACATAAACTTTTTAACCTGATTACCCATTATGGTTGCCACGGTTTTTGCTTCAATCCATTTTGTGAAGTAATTAGTTGCTACTATTAAAACTTTGACTTTGCCGGGACCTTCCAGAAAGGGTTTGGCTATGTCAATCCCCCACTTATAGAATGGCCATAGAGACGTGATAGGAGTTAATTTTTGTTGCGGGTTTCTTGGTACCGGACAGTGAACTTGAAAATCTTGGCATTCTTGTATCACTTTCCTTGCGTCTTTATGCATGGTTGGCCAGTAGTATCCTATTCGTATAGCTTTGGCTACCATGGATCTTGGCCCTGCATGCATATTACAGGATCCTTTGTGAATTTCTCTCAGAACATAGTTTGCTTGTAATGGTCCAACACATCATAGCCATGGTTCAAGAAAAGATTTCTTGTATAGAACCCTATTTATTACGGCATACCGTCTTGACTTGAGCCGTACCGCCCTTGCCTTTTTTCCTTTCCACAGGGAGTGTTTCTTCCTTGAGATATTCATAGATTGGGGGTCATTAAAATATTTCCTTCTTCCTCCATGATTGCTAACACTTATGCTTCATTTATGGATTTTTTGTTGAGTTCTTCCACTAGGACCTACTTGGTTAGATGAGCAAAGCTGGTGGACACAATCTTGCTTAGAGCATCAGCCTTCTTATTTTCAATTCTGGGTACTTGCTTGATTGAGAATTTCTTGAAACAGCTGGCAAGCGTTTTTTACTCCTTCCTCTCCTGCGCGCTCTCGGCGCTAGCACTCTTACATGGTTCTATGGCTATGCAGGACCCATTGATTTGGTTAGCCACTAGGCGGAAGTCCACATGTGTTTGAAGGTTTTTTACTCCTATTTGCTTTGCGATTCTGAGATCGGCAATCAGAGCTTCATACTCGGCTTCGTTATTGGTTGCATCGAGCCTGAACCTTAGAGCGTAGGTATATTCTGTACCTTCTGGGTCAGTGAGTATGAGTCCGGCTCCGTAACCATCTATACATGATGATCCATCTGTGAACAATGTCCATAAGTCCGAAAGCTCTTCCTCAACTTCCATGGGTGCGGATAGGGAATTATCTTCCGACCGCTCTACTATAAAGTCCGCAAAGATTTGTCCATTGACGGATATTCTTGGACTGTATTGTATGTCGTATTCCCCCAGCTCTATGCTCCATTTCTATAACCTACCTACAATCTCTGGTCTTGACAGTACCTACTTGATTGGATGATCTGTGATGACAATGATTGGATGTGATTGGAAATACCTTTTTAGTCGTTTACTGGCATGTACCAGAGCCATTACTAACTTTTCCATCGGTGTGTAATTGATTTCCGGACCTTGTAAGGCGCGACTAACAAAATAAATTGGCATTTGTTTTGCCTCTCTTTCAGTCATCAAAACCGCACTCACGATTCCTTAGCTCCCGCAAGGTAAACAATAAGTTCCTCTTTTAGACATTTTGGGGAAGGTAGGTTTTGGACGGCTTCTACCTTATCTGGACAAACTATTATCCCTTTGGTGTTTACCTTGTATCCCAGGAACATGCCTTCTTCTATTCCAAAAGTGCATTTCTTATGATTTAGCTTCATGTTTATTTCCCTTAGAGTTTTGAATGTCTCTTCGATGTCCCTTATTATTTCTTGTTTCGTGCTGCTTTTGATTACTAGATTGTCTACATACACCTCTAAGTTCCTACCAATTTATTTCTGGAAGGCTTTATCTACCAAGCGTTGGTAGGTTGCCCCGGCATTCTTCAACCCAAAGGGTATTTTTGAGTAGCAGAATATTCCTTGGCTAGTAATGAATGCTGTTTTCTCTTCATCCTCCTTTACCATTTTAATTTGGTGGTATCCTTTGTCTGTGTCTAGGAAACATTTAAAGGGATACCCGCAGAGGGATTCTACCTTCCAATCTATTTTTGGAAGCGGATACCCATCTTTTGGACATGCCTTATTTAGGTCTTTGAAGTTCACACACATCCTCCAGCTGATATCGTGCTTTTTTACCATTACCGGATTTGACAACCAACTGTGGTAGTGGACTTCCTTCATGATGTCGGCGTCTACAAGTTTTTCTACTTCCTCCTGTATTGCTTTGTTTCTCTCTGGTGCTTAGCTTCTTTTCTTTTGTCTGACCGGAGAGCATCATTCTCAGACATTCAGGCGATGCTCCGCTAAGTGTCGCGGAACCCTTGTCATGTCCTCAGGTTTCTATGCGAATATGTGTAGGTTACGCCTGAGTAATCTGCACAGCGCCTTTCGGCCTTCTTCCGTTAGAGTGGAACCGATTGCTATTGTTTTCTCTGGGTACTCCGGATGAATTGCCACTTTGATTCTCTCTTCCGCAGTCCGAGCAACGTTAAAAGGCTGTGCTTTCGGTCCAATGACCATTGTACACTCGAGTAGGATAATCCTACTGCTCTGTAGTGTGAGTATTCCACTCGAAACTGGGAATTTTAACATTCCATGAGCTGTTGACGGGACTGCTTGGATTTTCCTGACTCCTTGTCTTCTTATGATCCCATTGTATAGGGATGGTGACCTGACAACAACAAAGTTCATCCATGTAGAGGTTGAATGTTCCGCATCACCTATTTTTACCGACAACAGTATTTGTCCTATTGGCCATATTATTTCCCTACTGAAACCGATGAGAGGAACGGTTGCCAAAACCATTTAACTTTTCACTTCCGGCTGGAGCCTATTGAAGCAATGTTTGTATAGAATTTTTGAGGCCGACCCCCCGTCCACGTATATGTGGTGTATGAAGTGACCTCCTATCTCTGCTCTATTACCATTGGGCCCTCAGCTCCGTCCTCCTCTCCAAGGGTTGGGAATGAGATTTTTGCGCTGGGGAAGAAGATTTATGTAATCCTTTGCCTGGCCACCCTTTGCCATGGTTGGACCATCATAATTTCCATAGCTTTGTCCTTTCTGGACGCTTCTCCTTTCTTTGCCGCTTTTAGCTGGTCCTTTCCACTGCCTTTTTTTAATTCCGTGATTACGTGCGACAACTTTCCAGCTTTGATCAATTCTTCAATTTGTCTTTTTAGATGCATGCACTCATCAGTGTTATGCCCCACTTCCCCGTGGAACTCACAGAACTTGTTGTTTTTTCTTTTTTCTATGGGCGTTGTCATTGGTGGCAGATTTTTAAATTACCTTTGTCTAATGCCAAAATTTCCTTTGGGGATTTTGTAAGGTGTGTGAACTTGTCACGTCTCCACTCTGATCTGTATTGATTCCTGAAATCTATCATTCTGTCAAAATTTTGCTTTCTCCCAGCTTCTTGTTGCTTCAATGCCGAAAGTGTTTTCTTTCGTACCTGGTTGGAAGCTGCCACCTCTCTCCCGAGGAACGCTGTAGTTTACCCTCATCATATCATCCACCGATTTTAGATTTTTTCGTGTAGACGTTTAATGAGTTCGGGGTTGGTGATTCCGTGCATGAATCCGGAGATTCTCATGCACTCTGGGGCTCCCTTAACATGCCTGCTATGAGTCTTGAATCTTTGCACAAAATCTTCTGTAGATTCCCCTTCTATTTGCTTGATGTGGTGAATTTCTACCGGATCTTTGATACACTTCTTTTGCTAAAGGAAGTTTGCTAGGAATGCCCTTTTCAAGTCATCATAGCTATCTACAGATTCCGGAGGTAGGTCATCAAACCATACCCTAGCGGATCCTGTGGAATTGAATATGTGGCACCATGTCGGTATTGCCCAACGTTCCACCTTCACATCTGCTTGAAAATTTTACAAGTGATCTTCCGAATCATCACTTTCGTCATATGTTTCACGTTACTTGGCATCCGGGTCTTTTTTGGGAAGTCGAAGTAGCGTATATGGGGTGTGAAGGGATCTGTTTCCTCACACACCCATGGTTGTGATAGGTCGTCCTCTTTAATGTTTGACTTTTGCTTTTTTGATTTTGACTTTCAGTGTCCCTCTCCACTATCTTCACTTTCAGAGAGCATTTCTATCCTCTGTGAACACGTTCCTTCGTGGTGACGTTTCCTGGGAACGGATTATGTTCTTCCTAAGCGGGAACTCTGGTAATGGCTTTTCGAGTGTGCGGACACACTCTTTCCTTTACCTCCCAGCCTATTGAATACTCCTCCATCCCTTCTTCCTTTACCTCCTGGCCTGTGTTTAGGCGATTCTGACCTATCACGTCTTATCCTGGAAAAGACGCTGGTACGTTTAGGGCTTCCGGACATGCTACGTGAACGTCCGGACCTTCGTCCTCTTCGGTACTCTTCTCTTATGTTTGGTTTTCTGGACTCGAAGTGTTGTAACACCTCTTGGATCTTCGAGTTTCTTCTTGAACACCCTTCAAAGTTAAGACGGGCCTTTACTTCTTTCAGCTTTTCCTGCTGCACTTTTTCTTGGTGAACTTTTTCAGCTATTATTGGTAACAACTGATGATAATGCTTGTCGCAATACTCCCGAAGGGCTGCGTAAGACGCGGGCCTGTTCGAGTATTTTAAGATTTGCTCATTTCCTTTTCCCACTGTGTTTCGCACGGCGGACGTGGGTGGGTTGGGAAAAGACTCGGCTGGTTCTCTCATCGTAAGTATTTTAAGAAACACAATTGTGTACTGGTCCCACGGATGGCTCCAACTTGTTAGTACAAAATGTGTGACTGGGTATTGAGTGGGCTTAGATTGCTTGTTGGGCTGAACCTTCAAGCTCTGTTGGGATTAGATATTGTACTAAACAAAGTAGTTGAGATGATTTCCTACAAAAATAAGAGTAAACCGTTAGCCTTACTGGGGGGACGGACCCCACGATTAGATTCCAGCGTGAGAGTAAGAAAACATGTTCTCAAAGGTATGTGTGTGTATTGGGAAGAGTAAGAAAATCATACCATTTGGAGTGTTAGAGGGTTCCTTTTATAGGTGAGTCTAGTACTAGGGTTTCCTAGTATTTCGCCTACAATCGTAGTGGCCGGAGTGAGACCCTTTTCGGGCAAGGGTCCGCGGTCATCGTGATTGCGGACGCGGATTACCTTCCATGGATGTCATCTAATCCGTAGGTGGTCTGCAGGAGCGGCCACCAACCAATCCACGTCTGTCTTGTTGTGTTCGGGCCGTGGCCAGTGTGATCCTGGGCTTAGTTCTGAACGTTATGCTTGTTACTTATTTAGTTGGGCCAAGGCCCTATTGTGATGGTACAGCCCAGGCCCAAAGGCCTGCAGTACCTATTATAAGTTGTAGGATCCCTTTGCTTAATGGATCTTAACCTTTAGCTTGTAAAGGGTTTGTTGCCTTAGATAAATCTAAAGTAAC
>BQNB010174103.1:0-13295 GCA_026074375.1 Tanacetum coccineum
ATCCAAATTAATTTAAACCTACTAATTAATTCCCCCAATTGTAATCATTTAATCAATTCCCCAATATTGCATGTACTTGTTCTCGCTGGAAAGTCAAAAGACCCATTATAAAACTATGCGATTATCAAAAAATCGGCTCGTAAACCGTCAAACTCCCCCGCCCGACCCGAAAATCACCCTTAAACTACCCGCCTTGTTTACCCGACCCAGAAACAGCCCACCCGACTTGAAACCAGCCCGTAACCCGTCGATATACAAAATAGCCATTTGGGTATTTACAAAATAGCTCCTCGCACTATATGTCAAATTACGAAAACTACCCTCACTTTAAAATTTTAACAAAATACCCCCACCTCCCACTAACGGCTGTTAAGTAATGACCGTTAGATTCATTTTTTTTAACAATTTACAAAAATAGTCCTTGAGGTCGGTCGTTACTTAGCGAATGTTAAGTAACGACCCTTAACTTAATTTATTTTTAAGCAATTTACAAAAATAGCCCTTAGGGTTATCTGTCAGTTGCAGCGTTAGTCTCTCGCGGCCCGCGACGGAGTGCGGGTAACCCACCTCGTTTACAACAAAGCTTACATAATCAGATACTAGTTTACCAAGATCTCAAAAAAACTTATCCAAACACTAACTATTAATCGATAAAATATCACGATTAATCGTCGCCAAAGCATCCCCGGTGATTGTAAAATTAGAGGTTTAGGGTTCGGGTTTGGTATTGGTATTAGGAAGTGGTGGTTCGGGTGAAGGTGTAAGAGTGGTGGTGGTAATTTTTTTCTCATGGTTGGGTGAAGCAAGGTGTTCTAGAAATCAGTTAAGAAATGGTAAAACACAACAACAATGACAACAATTCATCTAGGAACTCATAAGCAGAAACGGAGATCGAAAATGATTGTTTTGGGATTAATGTAGGTAGATGATTACAATGAGCTTTGAGAGAGAGTTTGATTAAAACTTAAATGATAAAATGAAAGAAATGAAGTAAAATGTATATAGGCTACAAGAGAGTGTAACTAAATTTGGCGTCAAGACTTAACAGTCTTTTAACTATTTGCATTTTGCCCCCTAAACTTTAGAAAGTTGACAAAGAAGGACTAAATACTTCTGCATTGTAACAATCTTTTCCCCTTCAAACAATTCTTGTCCTCAAGAATTCTCTTTAAAGTCAGGAAACCTTCAGATCAATTCACTGTAAAGCTCCCAGGTGGCATCTTCATCTATGTGATTAGACCATTTGAGCAACACATAGACTGCAACTTTGTTGTTGACCTTCTTCATTCTTCTATCTAGAATAGCAAATGGCTCAGCAAACAACAAGCCATTTAGTCCTCAATGAGGTAATATTCCCATCTTATTTGAGCTTTCTTTGCATAACTTGAGTTATGAAACATGAAACACAAGATTCACTTGGCTGGTAGATGGAAAATCTAGCTTGTAAGCAGCTACTCCAATCTTCTCTATGATCATAAAGGGTCCAAAGTACTTAGAAGATAGCTTGTTTTGTTATCCTTGTCTAATAGTAACCTGCTTGTGAGGTTGTAGTATAAGATAGACCCACATGCCCACCTCAAAGACTCTATTAGACCTGTGTTCATTGGCCAGGTTGCTCAACCTACCCTGAGCTCTTTTAAGATGAAACTTTAGCATATTAAGAGCTTGTTCCCTAGCATTTAGTGTCTTATTGACCGCCTTCACAACACTTTCACCAGCTACATAAGCAACATGTATTGGGGTGTTTGACCATATACTACTTGGGTCACGAATCCATTTTTGTGAGTTGGGTACTTTAATGTATTTCTTGTAACCTCTTGTTATGAAGAAAGATGTTCCGCATTGTTATCTTGCACAAGTGGGAGTCTGAAAGGATTATTTGCAAGTACACAATGAATCTTTCACCATTGGCCTTCACTATCCTCTCCTCTTAGAGAGTTCTATAATTCATTTTCCAGTGTCTTCCTCTGGCACTATCTTTACTTTCTAGTGGCTCAACACTCTTCTGTACAATCCATTATTTTAGTTTATTTTATGACTCAATACTTCCCATTAATTATTTGTAGGCTTTTACGCGTTTACTTTTAATTTTCATCGTTTACTTAAATCGCGGACACTAAATGTTAGATATGAGTAAAAGACTCGGTCACCCCGTTTATTTATTGTTTATAATAGTTCGTAGTTTAATAGTTAATCGTATGTCTTTCGGTTTTATTCCGGGTACGAATACCCGGTATTTTGTAAGAACTATATAAGCCTCTTCCAACTTTGGAAGAGGCAAGCTAGTCATTATTTCATTTCATAGAAACACATACACTCTCTCTCTCTCTCTAGAATCTCTCTCTTATGTTTCTCTCACTAGAAACTAGCTAAACCACTCGAGTCATCACCCGTGTTATGATTTAAACGATACTTAGAGGGATTAATTGTATACATCTGGGACTTAATTGACTTTGGTGTTACAAGATATATAATCACTATCCTAAAGAGAGAAATGCGCTCATCCGGGACTTAATTGACTTTGGTGTTCGGTAATCAAATTCTGAAAGGGTCAATGTGTTACTTCGGAAATCTGGGCTGGGCTTTATACATCACACTGCTTGATGCGGTTTGGCAAAGAAAGTTATGAATCTACTCAAGAAAGGATTGCACTGGTTTAAGGGGAAGCTACAGACAACTTCAACACCGACACACCAACCTCACAAGCACAGTTACATATGTAATAACTAATCTGTTTCATACTCGAAGTGTGAAGCAAAGACTTTCTATAACTTGGAAGAAAGTTGAAGCTTATTTCCAAAGAGTTGCTTAACGAGATAGATCGGATTGAAAACCTATTGAAAGAAAGAAGGTTAATGAGGAGCTTAGAAAGGTTTTATGGGAGGATTGTAAGAAGTGAGAACTACGCTGCGATAAAGGACCATAATGAATCATCATATGATGTTCTACATCAAATCATTCAAATCTATCTATAAAAAACGATATGTTGAATATGTTTAATAATTAGTGTAGACATTATGGTGATATTAAGTGAGTGCGCGAGAACAAAATTTTCATAATTTCTTAAGTAAATTCAATAAAATCACAAATTATTGTACTCGGGACTATTTATTATAACCCTCAACATTCAATAAGGGGGAGCATTCAATAAATTTCCTTTAGGTAGCATATAACATTTTGTCCCCGAACGGTTTAATTTTAAATGAATATCCAAAATATCAAGGTTAACCTATTGGACAAGGGGAGAAAATGTAATTAACCAAGGATCTAATTTGTATTGAAAGACGTGTCAAATAAAAATGGACACAATGCACCACCACACTTAGCATGCACAACGAAATAACGATGCACATGTTAAGGGGCAGCATTTAGTGATACTGAAAAACTCTCAAAGGTGACAAATCTTTTTTATATTTATATCAAACACTTTGATTGAATTTTCAATGGTTTTGAAGGATTGTGATGGAATACCTAAAAGACCGGCCATGTTCTTAAATTTATAGAGATAGAAGGTGGTTAGGCATAGGTATTCAAATCCTATGATCCAGCCAAAACCGAAGGGATCTACCCAGGGATATCCACTAGTTTAGTGGTAGAAGTCCTAGTTAAGATAAAGGAGAAAAAAAATAAAAGGGAATAATGCCGACTGAGTGGAGCTAACACTAGAACAAACCTAACAAGGTGTTAGTTATGAAGTCTCTGTAAGCATTGAAGGGGTTAAAGAATGAAAAAGAAATGTAAGGAAAAAGGGTGTAAAGAAAGAAGCCCTCCGTACATTTAGGCAGAAACTAGGTCAATACATAAGACTGGGAAACTGTCGGAAACACTAAGTGTTAGTTTGACTTTTGAAGACTGTCATGGGACCCAGAGACGCTATGCACAACCCTCCCTAGGCCACTCAAGGTCTCTCCCAAAGACTCATTTATCAATTCTCCCTGAAGATTACACTCATTCTATTGACTTTTTAACTCCGATATAAGTTGATAATGAAAAGGTGGCATCAGCTCGCATCCTCCGATCACTAAATCAAGTGCACTATTGAGTATATAGAGCCAAAAGAGATCATCCATAAATCTCATTAGGACACTTTGTCAAATTCATGCTTGTTAATTCAAACACAATGTGAAATACAGATAAATATTAAGAGTCCTACGCATTACCCTGTCAATTTATGCCGAAACATCTGAGTGATACTTAAGGAATTCACAATGAAGATGAAAAACCCGCTGAGACCAACATCAAACAAGCTCATGTAGGTAACTTATGCGATTCTTATGAATCAAACTTTGACACTAGAAAAAACGGTGCGATTTATAAGAATCACACTTGTACCAGATAATGAAATGACCGCTTGAGTGAAATTTAGAAAAATTAATAACACTCCTCGATGTGTCACAAAAACCACTTTAGCAAGTGACACTTTGAATGAATTCAAATCGATTATCTATTTCAATCGATGAATAAGTAACTCACTATTCACAGTCTTATCGTGCCTGTCAGCTTGACCATTCCGATAATGAGGAACACATGCTGAGAGTTTTGGAATGAGATCAAATGCAAATGTGTTAAAAGATTCTATACCTTACGTCTAGGAAAACCTATCAAGGAGATTCTTCTTAAATTGAATCTACATGATCACAGTATCGATCCTCAATGGATCTGAAAAGGTTAATCCAAACCAAACACTGGGCAAATGAACAAAGCCATATACCGTCCCCCCGCTTTATTGCAAACCTGTTTTAATGTAGGATACTTAAAGATGGAGGTGAAGGTACCTGATTCCAGCTGACTCACAAGATTCATAACCACATGCTCATACCCTACCGACAAACATAAAGACATCATGAAAGCTCAAGTACATGTTTCAAGACTTTCGCTACTCTGATACCGTACGTCTTTCTTGAAGTGACGAAGTATTAAAGTCAAAGAATTTCAAAGAAGTTTCCGTCACTCTGATACCGACGCTTTCCTCTGATTGGACGAAGTGTTAAGTTAAAGAAATTTCAAGAAAGATGCAACTTAAAAGCTTTTCCAAGTCAACATATCAAGAATAGTATGAGCATGGTTGGTACCAGAAGGCACAAGATCACAAGATAACAAAGTCACAAGATGGCGAAACCAGATTTATGCATGGTTGATGATCTCCCATTGCTCAATCACATCTCCACTTACAAGAAGAATATAAAGGATCGAAGCTCGACAAAAAGTCAAAGATTACTACAACATATTCACTGAAGATAAAGTACAAGTGATACGAGCAAAAGAATAGAGAAATAGCATAAGTATGCTAGTTTTAAATTTTGTAAAAGGATGACCTCCCTAGGGGGGGATGTTGGAAATAAATAAAATTATCAAACACATCAATCACTTCCAAGTTGTAATAGTCTTAGCCCGTGGTTTAACATATGATAAGCTTAGTAAGCTAATATGGCCCAAGGCCCATGGAAGCTTTATTAAAGCCCATGGTCGGCCTATGTATGTAGTATATATACCCTCTCCATGTCTTGGAGAGGGTGGTTGGTTGTTTCATTTTTCTCATTTCACACACTTAATAATATTATTATCTTTCTCTCTCTAGAAACTTTCCAACCCACTTCTCTCTTTAGTTCTTGCATAATATCATTAAAGATTACTAGTATTCTTCAAGTAGGATTGGGCTTTTGTCCCCTTTTTTTTGTATAAGCCGATCCAAACAAAACCCCCTTTTTAATTAATATTTTTTTTATTTCTTTTTTATTTTTCTTATAAATTTTTAAATATATATATATATATATGTTATTTATATTTGTTTTATAAAAACTATATTTATTACATATTTACTTAAAACCCTTAATAAATAAATACACTAAACTTAAAATAAAAACACTTACACTACTTATTGAATTTTTCCTAAGCTATATTTATTTATTACAACCTAATTAAATTATAAAACCTTAATATACTAGATAATCTCAACCCAAGATTAACGATTCACACTCAAATACGATAAATTCTCGAACGCTCTAATACTCAAATGTACTAATGCTCAAATGCACTAACATTTCAAAAATCATCATCATATACGAAATGAAATAACTAAATCATTCATTTCTGCCACCACAAACACTTATATTAACACGATAACGCATAAATTCATGTTATCATTTCTATCGTCACAAAGTGTGAACGAAATGAAATAGCCACCAAAACCACAACTCAATCACTAATAGATGAACACGCATCACGGATTGATATCATATACTCATATAAGATCACATAAGCACACAACCATAACACATATAAATACTTTAATCAACTTTAACGGTGTGACTAACCTGCTCAAGTCACGGTTGTCACATCATCTAGCCCCATCAAGAATTGCATTAACTTTAATAAGTCATTGTGCTTCTTAAGGGTAGGGGCACCATCACAACTACACCCAGGAAGATTGACCAGAATGTCAAACTCCCTCCACAGAGCATTAAATGTGTGATAATACTCAGATAAGGGACTCCTAGCCTGAGTAAATAACTGTATCTTATAATGCAGATTATATATCATATAACTATCTTGCTTATCATATGTTTCTTTTAACTTATCCCACACAGTTTTAGCAATTTTATAATATATTTGACCTCTGTATAAGTCTTGTGAAATGCAACCAAGAATCCAAGATAACATAACAGAATTACACCTATTCCACTGCTCCTCTAACATATCATCATTCTTATTCTTAACACATTTCCAATTAATAAAACCTAACTTGTTTATAGTGTGTAGAGCAAGCTGCACAGCAACAGACCAGATTTTATAGTTCTCAGTCCCTTCAAGCTTGAAGGAAATTAACTGAGAACCAATATCATTAGGGTGCAAATAGAGAGGTCATAAACGTCCAAATGCATTTCACTACTACCCCGTCAACCCCCTTCTTCTTAGGTTCAGGAGGCTTATCACCATCAACCATGATGACAAATAAAGACAACCAAACAAAAAGCCAATAAACACAACAATAACAATATTGCAAGAACAAAGATAAACCACCTTTTGGTGATAATCAAGATCCCAGATATAAAAAATCACAAAGAATTTTATCAAGATTAACCAGGATTCATTGCTTTTCAATGGAAGTAGGTCAAGGCAATATTTCTTGGTAAAATAAATTTTTTGCTTTAAAAAAATATCTGGATCAAGTGATCACCAACATCTTTAATTATACAGAATCTCCAATAACCAAAACCAATCATAAAACCACAATAATCCTTTTGACCTATCCCTTCCACCAATTCTAAAACTCTAGAAAAAAAGATCCTAAAGGAGAGAGAGTGAGTGGTGTTACAGTGCACACGCTGCAACAATAAGAAGATCAAGAAGATCTTATCCTTTTTAAGAACTAATAGATTATGCACATCGGAATACCAACCTGAACAAAACAATAAACAAACAGTTAGAATGAACAAGATTATAACAAGAAACCAAGAATCTATAGAAACCCCAATCTTGAAAAATTAGGGTTTTGATTCTCATAATCAAACTATTAAGACTAATTTTAATCAGACAACCTGACTAGGGTTTGATACAGTAAACTCTAGTTTTGACCAAATCCAATTAGAACCCTATTAAACATATAGATCTTGATTGGTTGAGTAGTGTGTGTAAATCAATGTGTAATTAGTGTGTGTGTTTAGAGAGAGAAATTACCTAGCTTTCCTTTTGATTAGATGAAATTATTACAACTAACCATGGCATAAATACATTCCCTATTTATAGCCATCTTGGTTAATAAACTTTCCTAACTTAACATAAATAGATCTCTCCACTTTTACAATAGTGTTAAGTAGATTATTTCCTTATTTCTAACATTCTCCCCCTAAATGACTACTTTGGAACTATCCTTATTATGTTTTTGATGACGACTTCTTCCTTATGCTTGAACACTTTATTATGAAGTAGTCCGTCATTTTTTTCCTTTGAAGCTCGAAAACGCTGAGAATTATTCCATGAAAGATGAGGACAACCTTGTAGTACTTTATTTGTATTTGAAGGTATCAACTCTACTTTCGAACTCAAAATCAGCATTCTCAAAAGTTATCTTGATTTTTTTAGCAACTTGAATCTTTAAATGCTTGCAGGAAATCTTTATCTTTGAACTTGATCTTGAATGTAGATTGCAATCACATAATGTTGCTGACGAAAGATCTTGAACACGATGATATTGATTGAGCATTGCTTTATAGAAGACTTAAACACCTGAATCTTCATACTCTTTTAACTCCCCCTCAATCACATATCCATCTCTTGAATATTGAAGTAGTGATCTTGATTGTGAAGATTTTTTTTGAATGAATCGTTGTTGAAGACGATGATGATATTGTTGAAGTAATCTCATGCAAAAGTTAAACCGGCTATCTTGATTGATCTTTAAGCTTGATTAAACACTAAAACTTATTCTAAACATTTGATGATGTAACCTCGAAACATATTAATAAGAAAAGAAAATAACAAAATAACTCTCATTCTGTTTTTTCTTTCTCTCTTTTCTTTCAATCCTCACCAACAATATATACATTTTCTCATTCTGTTTTTGCTTTCTCTAATTTCTTTTAATCCTCACCAATCATGAAGATAAAACATATCTTCTCGATCAAACTACTTATACAATGATTTCCTTAAACTTCAACTTTGTTTTGCCCATTATCTTGATTTGTCCCATGATTCTTACTTATATCATCTCCCTTTTATATACTTGGATATATCTCTTAAGTTCCAAGCTTATATCTTCTCCCCTTCTTATATACGAAAAATACTAAGCTTATTTCTTCTCCCTAAGTATACATATATGTTTTCTCCCCTCATATTTGGCAAATACTAAGCTTATATCTTCTCCCCCTCATGATGATTATGATCCATCGTAAACATCATGATCATATAAGCTCCAAAATAAGTTTCAGGTGAAGAATATCCTTTAAAGTCCATGAAATTGAAATTGAAATCGAAATCATAACATATCTCTCTTAGAATCAAAGATTCTCCCTTTATCAACAAACATACTTCCCCAAAATAACCCATAAGCTCCCTCAAACCAACAAACTTAGTCGCTATCATTCCCATAAAGGTTGAAAGGAAAATTTTGTCGTTATAAGATTCGTTGAAGATGACATGCTTGTGAAATGTAGAGATGTTGTTGTTGTATGTTGTAGAAGATGAATGGAGAATTATCATAGTAAGAACCATCTTCCACATTAACCATGAAGTTCATACATTACAAGATCATGCTTTAAAAATTCCTGATGAATTTTATATTGAAAAATATGACCAAATCAATATCTCGATGATAAGGATGCGGAGATATGATCATAAAATCCAAAGAAGCATTGATCTCGTGAACGCTGGTGTTATTTTACCCTAGGAAACACATAACCACTATATCACATAGATTACTAGTTAACACTTATTTGAATCATTAAGCAATCATTTTCAAATGAGTGACCTACCTTCAGCTTTGGCATGACGTTAGCACTGGTAGGATTTTCATTCAATCATTGTGAATACTATATGATAGTATCACTCCAGAATGTTCTGACATTGTCACATAGACATGAAATGTCACGAAGACATATATCATTGTACCTTTTGTATCATTGATGTTTTATACAAACGTACTTTTGTGTCCTAAAGGTATTTTCATTGAATATCATTTTGGCTCTAGACTCTTGTGCACTTTTGGTAAGCAAGGACTGGAGCAGAATGTCCTTTATTCAATACCAACATTCTCAAAATGAGAAGTCGATAGATTATAGATTAAATCTCTGTGAGAATGAAACAAATACTTTCTGAAAAGTACTTGAGTGGCTAGGAGGGGTTGTGCATTTGCATCACTGTGTCCATGATATCTACTTCAATACCAGAAATCAATTAATGAAATCCGATAGCATATGAGTTGACCCGGTTTCTATCCTAGTGTAGGAGAAACACCCTTCATCTTTTCTTATAACCTCTCACTTTTCAACTCCAGTCGTTTTCTTTTTGCTTATCATTCTATTATCCTTCATCATTCTATTCCCATCTCATAACTTGTACACTTTTGACCATCTTTAACATTTATTCACTCCTCATATTCATTCCAAGCTTATATCAACTTAAGACCTTTATGGCATTCGAAACATGTAGATTTACACTCAAACTTCATTAACCAGACCTAATTTTCCCTAAATTGGAAGAAGACTCCATGGCATAAACAATATCTGTTCTAGAATATACAGAGGAGTATATGTGAGTACTAAATCACGACTGTTGGAACTCAATAAACATACGCCAATATAATACCTTTAGAAGATAAAGGACCCATGAAAACCAAATGATGAAAATCTAAAATCATATCATGAGATTTTGATAAAATCAAGAGAGTTTAGAACAAGCACTCTGTCTGTTTTTGTATGCGGTGGCATTTCTTTTCTGCATAAACCTATCTCTTTTTCTATTTTAATTGTTGTTCTTGCTTTTAAGCTTAACAGACATTTACTATTAATTTTTCAAGATAGGAATTTCTCATTCTCTCTTTCTATTTTTCTTTACAAATCCTCTTTCAATTTTTCATCATTCTTTACATTCAACGAAAAAAAGAATACAAAATTTAATCTTTGATAGTTATCAAACATCGAAAAGAAACACCCGCCCCATAACATATGCCGAGAAATTATTTTTAACATAAAGCTAAATAAACGCAAAAATACGGATAGTTTAAATTTAAACAATTTACTCACTTATCCTTGACTATCTGAAAACTTTTCATCAAAGATGAACAATACTCCCCCTCGAAAAATACAGTAATCTTCTTTGTTAAAATCTTTATGAGGGAGTTTCTTTTTGCACTTTTTGAGTCCTTTTATTCTTTAGAAACTTTTCAAACAAAAATTACATCGATTTGAAGACCTTTTTAAAATTGATTTTATCTTTAAAGTACCACATTTTAAAAATCCGAATCGACTGTAACTCATCAGACTTAACATAATTGACTTTTTAGACAGCTTGATTTCATCATTTAAGTACCAAATAAAAATTTTGAAAAATATTTATCAATGACTTAAGTCAAAGAAGACTTCTCTTCTTTTTCAAAAATAGATGCACTGAAGCGTACACCTTCTTTTCTTTAAAGCTCGGGTTGTAATCTGAATTGATTACAAGCCATTATGAAGCTCGGGTTTCATACTGAATATGTATGAAAACCATTATAGAAATCAAATATCTTTTTGAATTTTCTATAAAGTTTTGAATAAAAGAAAATCTTTTTGTATTTTCTATAAAATTTGATATAAAATAAAATCTTTTGTCTTTTCTGAAATGTTATATAACAAAAAAATCTTTCGTATTTTTTAAAATTTTATATAAAAGAAAATCTTTTTGCCTTTTCTAAATTTTTATAAAAGAAAAACTTTTTGAATTTCCTATAAAATTAAACAACAACTTTTGGTACCCAATTAAGCACGTTGCTAACGGGTTTACCATATTTGGAGAACCAAATGTAAGTTGTGTCAATTTGATGCATAGAAGTTGAATTCCAAAGAAAATTAAAACCCAGCGTTTCATTTTGAAATAGCTTTCTTGGAACCAGTGGGGACTTAAAACTCTTTTCATTTGTCCATTTTGACTTATAAAACCTTGATGTTTCATTAGTAATTTTAAAACTTTTCAAAGGTGTCGACACCGTTTTGAAACCCGATGTTTCATTCAGTGTTCTAAAACACCCCACTGACTCAAGATCTTGATATCAATAGATGATATCAACAACGAATTACTTAAAACACTTTACAATTGCAAAAAACTCCCCAAATTTATAAAAACCCTAACTTTTATAAATACGAATTAAACTCAAGAAACAATTATCTAAACAAGATTTATCCACTCAATCAACTCAAGAGACCAAGAATCGAATCATGATCTAAAAACCCTAATTTTGAAATCAATTTTGACTATAACCAACAACTCTGATACCATGTAGAAATTTATAGAAAAAACAGTTTATCAACTCAAAACAGCTTAAACACCAGATTGAATACAACCAACCACCCCTTTATTTTTTATCACAACATCAGACACTCACTTTAAATGTGAGTTCTAGTTTTGAACTATACAATTACAAAGAAAACAGAATGAAAAACAATACAAAGTGTTTCGAGATGAAGAAGACGAATACACAGTAAACCCTAATCAAAAAACTAAACAATAATGAGAAGAAACTGAGTATTTATAGCACCAGCTCATTATCTTTCAACGTTTGTCACTTTCAGTCCCTGAAAAATAAACACATTGACAAAACAAACACAAAGTTAACTAACTCAAATAACTTAACAAAAAACTTACCTTTCTTACCCTTTGAGTTTCAAAAACTTGTCATAAAGAATTAGCTTACAAAACATTCTTTTCAATACTACCCCATAAGCTAATTCTTATACAAATCCAACAAACTCGGTTTGTCACAAAAGAACTTGTGTTCTTTAACTGATAAACCTTTAGTAAACACATCTGCAATGTCTTCAGTAGACTTAACCTTTTCAGTTTTAATAAACCCTTCCTGTATCTTTTCTCTTAAAAAATACAAATCAAGTTCAAAGTGCTTTGTCTTTACATGAAAGACAGGATTTGCTGCAATCTGAATTACAACATTATTATCACAATGTAAAGGTACAGGAACCTGAACATCAACTTTCATTTCTTTCAAAATCTTTAAAATCCACATCACTTCACAAGTAACACTGAACATGGCTCTAAACTCAGCTTCAGCTGAGAATCTAGCAAGAACAGACTGGTTTTTACGTTTCCAGGACACAAAATTATCTCCCAGAAAAACAAAAAAACCAATCACATATTTTCTTATAACCTTACATCTTTCCCAGTCTAAATCAACATACACACTTAGGTCCAAACATTTTCCAAGTTTGAAATTTAATCCTAAACCTAGTGACCCTTTTGAATACCTCAAAACTTTAAAAGCATATTTTAGACTCCTTTTAGTTGGAGCATGCATTACTTGACTAAGAAAATGTACTGCATAAGATATATCTGGCCTGGTTAGAGTAAGATAAATCAATTTACCAACAAGTTTTTGGTAATTGTTTACTCCGGCCAAAGGTTCATCAATATCAGTATACACTTTAATCTTTTTCAGAGTAACTTTATCACTAACTGGAATTTCTGTTGGTTTACATGCCAACATTTTAATTTCAACCAATAATTCCAAACAATACTTTCTTTGGTTCAGACAAATACCATTTCCAGTTTCTAAAACTTCAACACCAAAGAAATATTTCAAAACCCCCAAA
>BQNB010174107.1:0-13295 GCA_026074375.1 Tanacetum coccineum
ATGTGATTTGTATAACTAGTACAGTAAAATGTTAATACGTCACTTGGTATGTAAAGGATGAAATGATGAAATAGACAACTCACATTTTTTGTCATTCAAGTAGTCAAAGTACTAGCTTTTGTTCATAAGTCTTTGCCTTTGTTCATAAGGTATATCACTTGGAGCTTGGAAGTAAATGAAACACAAAATATCTTTGAAAAGATCGAAGCAACTCATTGTTTGCGGGATATATGTCGTACAAAAGTTAAGAGTACATGGCTTTTTCTCAAAGATAAAAACTATTGGCGATTTTAGTGTTATCGACGGCCATTTAGGTAATGGTGATTTACTAGAGACCAATGAGGTTTCATGTTCGACTCGGATACGAGTTAGGAAAGTGTGGAGTGCACACTCGTTGAGTTAACATGAAATCTATCTCGACAGAAACTGGGTGTTTGGAGTTTACGCCATAACCAATAAGGTTACGCCGTAATGTTTTTAACAGAATCAAAGCCTATTTGGTTTACGACGTAACGGGTATTGTTACGCCGTAACAAGTAAAACATGTAAAACTTTACGCCGTACCACTTTAAGTTACGCCGTAAAGTATAGTCTGTTGGTTAAAAACAGTTCGAGTTTAACTGATTCTAACCGCCCAAAACCAACCAAAAACTGTTTTAATATCAGATATAATGTAACCCTTGCCCTTTTTGTGTTTTGAATATTCTAATATTAGTCCTTCGACTATTTGACGTTTGTCAGTTTTATTAAAATATGTACCGTGTTGACGGTGACAAATTTATGAGATTGAGGTGATTTATGGTTATATGGTGTATAATAATCCTTTTTGGAGGGTATTATCATGTTATTTATGTTCCGGGTGGTTGACCCGTGAATTTTTGAGAAATGCCGAAAACGAGTCCTGACACGTCTGTTAATGTCCAAATGAGTTTTTGGGAAGTATAACGTGAAAATATATCGAGTAAATACTCTAAGTTGTTGGAAAAATATTTTTAAAATAAATAAAAATGCTAAATAACTTCGGAAAATATTTTACGATCACGGTTTTTTAGTATTAAGTGAATCCGACACGAAAAGAAGCAATCCCGAGCCCCTAGGATTCCCTAGCCGCAGGTTCTAGAAAAGGAGGAGACAAGGTGGCACTGTTTTAGCAAGGTAGGTACAAGGATTGTCTTATATGCATTTGTTTGATACCAAAACACACATAGTGCATTTGTTTTCAAAAATCAAAAACTTCTTTTCTCTCTTTCTTTCTCTTGTTCATCCAAACATAACACACACACACACACACACACACTTTTGAAATTTGATAAAAAAAAAACATGAGGTTTGCGGTACTTCCGGGTTAATTCTAGTGCACGGGTTAACATTTAAACAACGTTTGGGTTGTTTGGTTCGTGTCGATCTTGTTCAAAAGTGACAATTTTTGTAAGTCGTCTTATCTTAAATATTTTATACTTTGAATACCTTATGATGCATAGATGTTAGTTGTACAAGTTGAGCGTCGTGAAAATCAAAACTCGAAAATAAAATGAAGGAATAAAAGGGTGTGTTTGGTTCGAAAATAAAAGGAAAGAAAAAGGGGTTTTGTTACTTTTAATATTGTGGTCATGATGGTTGAAAAACATGTATTTGCTATGTAGCTTATTTTGTATATGGCTTTATTTATGATTTTTCGAATGGCTAATTTTGGAGTTTATTAGTCACGGCAAATTTGAGGTAACACAAGGAAAGTGTATTTGGTTATTACCCTAGTATGTCATATTTTTGTGGACTATTATTATAGCTTATAGTGATAACCAAATACGATACGTAGCTTATTAGCTTATTTTAAGCTTAAGTATGTAGATTTTGAAGCTTATGGGCACACGACCCAATAAGCCCTTTTGAGCCGTGGCTTATGAGGGGCTTATTGTGGTTACTTATAGTTTGGGCTTATTTTCACTAATGGGCTTTATATTGGGCCCGGAATATATTGTATATATATACAAATCTCTTAATATGATCTTATTGGGCTTATTAAAGGGGGGGCCCAAATTTTTAAGCGTTAACTAGTTGTTTTGAGAGTTTTGACGGACTTTTAAAAAGCGAAACATGTTTATGAATTTATTTTGAAATTCGTTTGGGAAATACGTTTTGGTGAATATTGCGAAACATGGATTCTTGGTATTTTGTTGGAAAATGGTGAAATAGTAGAAAGTTGTTTGAAATTAAGGTTCAAAACCTTTGAAAACGTTGTATAAACGTACGGGTCATGTCGAAATTTGATAAAAAATCTATACTTAGAATTCTTACTCACAACGCGATTTTTAACAAAATAATAAATTATTATTATTTTAATAAGTCGGCTAAAAGACGAAAAATATAATTTTTCTCGAAACTTCTCTAAGATTGTTTATTCGTAATAAAACGATTCTTTTCGTTTATAGTTATAAATGGTGCTATTTATGGTAACTAAGGTGGAAACCGAATGGATTTTACCGATATACATACATATATATATTATTATATATATAAATATGATATATATATATATTTATTTTATATAATATATATATATATAAATATATATTTATTTATA
Organism: Tanacetum coccineum; assembly: GCA_026074375.1. Classification (NCBI taxonomy): domain Eukaryota; kingdom Viridiplantae; phylum Streptophyta; class Magnoliopsida; order Asterales; family Asteraceae; genus Tanacetum; species Tanacetum coccineum. The sequence continues at coordinate 2,582 of BQNB010174107.1, forward strand.
TAAATATATATATATATATTGTTTTATATATATAAGTTATTATTACTTTATCTATGTTTTTGAGATAGTTTAAAGTATATACTATCTATGGTACAGTTGGAAGTATGATATTTGTGGAGTTAAGTTGTCAAACATCACACCACTGAAAACTGTTAAGAATTAACGTACAAAGGCATTATCTCGACCTTTATGCATCAAACCTGAAAACTAATTTTGGTTAAAAATGATTATTAATGAGAATTAATTGGGAACGGTCGTGTTTGGACGTCGTTGCATTTGCATTGTGTGATTCTTTGAGTTAGCTGGTTTGGACTTTTGCTTCAGGTGAGTCTATAGCCCTACTTTTTAAATCTTTTCCGTTGGGGAAAATGATACTCAAATGTGTTTTGAATTGTTTTCTGAATTGTGCGAAATGTGGTTTTATTTTTGGGACAATTATGTGCTTGTGACTGCTATTTGAATATTATGTGGTTTGATTGTACTTGCATGCATCGAGGTGCATGGCAATGTATGTGATTGGCAAGGATTTGCCATGTCTTGTGTGGTCCTGCCCTAATCTAGTGCTTCAGCTGGTAGGCCCTTTAGGTGTGTAAGTGACATATCAGAGTTGCGGCTCCAAGAGCATTGGTATATGCTGGTTTGGTGACTAGCAGGGATGCTAGGTCATCGTACATGATTAGCGGGGATGCTAAGTCATGGGTTTGTTCGTATATATTCAATGTCATATTGCACAATTGTCCACTATTAAAAATATTGGCACAACGACTGGGTTTTGAATCAAACCTACAAGCTCACCAACATTATTATTGACGTTTTCGAGTATCATTTTCAGGTGAAGTTAATGATCGTTAAGGTTGTGGTGCATGTAGCAGAATTTTAGAGAAGATTGAATGGACCCCTGTGTGGGCTTATGATTGTAATATCTGGCGACTATGTGTTGTGTTCTTAGATGGGACATCACTCAACGTTGTTTTGAGGTTGATGGTCATCATGACACTTTTATTAATGCATTTTAGTTTTCTCTATTATGTATCTTGTGTTTTGATTGATCATTATATCGTATACCCGTGTTTCCGCCTATGACGGGGTGTGACAGAATGGTAATCAGAGCCAAGGTTATAGAGAACTAGGTGGTTTGGCCTAGACTATAACCTAGGAACCTTCATATAGTTACATTAGAGGATCTATGTGTGTGGTGTTCCGTTTATACGTGCTTATCTGGATATAGGGGCATACATTTAGTTTTAGTCATTATTGAAATGGGTTGAGCTTATACTTGTACGATGGGAATGATAAGGAATATAATACGATGGCCATCATACGTTATAAAGCATCTAGACTCATGTGTACTTAGTATTCTAGTAGTTCACAAAATTGGTGTTTGACGCATTAGGACCGTATTAGGCATAGTATAGTATATTAAGTTATCCTATACATGTTGACCATCCCGCCTACCTAACGTTGCCCATGTTCTCCCTCGTGTAGAAATGCCGCCAAGGATGATGACCCAAAGTGCTAGCCGGCCTGCTGTCGCATCACGAGGAGGGGGAACGGGTGGACAAGCCAGTAGAGGTGGTGGTAGAACTAGGGGTCGTTTTGGTGATCAAAGTGATAGTAGGATTGATGGTCAAGGTAGGCAAGTAGGTGGTCAAGGTAGTAAGGTGAATGATGATGTTAATGAATCCCGTATCTTCCACCATCGTTGAGGCAGCAGTTTGCATGAACTTATTTCCACTTTTATAGCCCAAGTAGGTGACCAAGGTAGGGGTCAAGGAAATGGTAGGAATCAAAACGGTGATGTCGTCAATGACAACATCCGGGGTGATGTTAGTAGGGGTTGTATCTATAAAGAGTTCTTAGCTTGTAACCCTAAAAAGTATGAAGGTAAGGGAGGTGTTATAGTGTATACCCGTTGGATTGAGAGAATGAGTCAGTTAGGATATGAGTGGGTGTAGGGATAGTCATAAAGGTGAAAAGTAAATTGCTGGTTCATTTTGTTGGCAAGGCTCTCACCTGGTGGAACTCTCAAATCCACACACGAGGTCGAGAAGCCGTTGTAGGTATGTCTTGGGAAGACTTTAAGACTTTGACTAGAGAGGAATTCTGCCAGAGTAATGAAATGCAAAAGTTGGAAACTGAGTTGTAGAACCACTCCATGGTAGGGGGGCTTGGCAATGTTCGCGATACTGTTAGGTTTATGGAGTTGGATAGTTCCTCTTAGTAACTCTTGGAAGGTAAGAGATTGAAAGGTATTAGTGATGACCTTCTCTACAAATTCGAGATTTGGTGCGCATGGTGATAAATGGTAATGGGATTCATGTAGAACCTAGTAAGATTGAAGTTGTTAAGAATTGGAAAGCCCCTAGAACTCTGACCAAGGTTCGTTCGTTCTTAGGATTGGTTGGGTATTACTGTAGGTTCATTAAGAACTTTTCTAAGATAGCTAAGTCTCTTACTATCTTGACTCAGAAGTGTAAGACTTTCAATTGAGGTGGGGAACAAGAATTGACATTTCAAACCTTGAAGTATAAGTTGTGTAATGCCCCTGTTTTAGCTCTCCCCAATGGACCGGAAGACTTTGTGGTATATTGTGATGCGTTCGGGGTAGGATTAGGCTGTGTGTTAATGCAAAGAGGTAAGGTGATAGCCTATGCGTCTAGGCAGTTGAAAATTCATGAGAAGAATTATACTACCCATGATTTGGAGTTGGGGGCGGTCATGTTTGCACTTAAGATCTAGAGACATTATCTGTATGGGATAAAGAGTGTCATCTATATGGATCATAAGAGTCTTCAGCATATCTTTAGTCGGAAAGAGTTGAATATGTGACAGCGTCGTTAGATAGAGTTGTTTAGTGATTATAACTGTGAAATTCGCTACCATCCTGGTAAGGCGAATGTGGTGGCTGATGCCCTAAGTAGGAAGGAAAGAGTAAAGCCTAAGAGAGTTAGAGCTATGAATATGACCCTTCAGTCGAGTATCAAGGATAGGTTAGTGGCGGCTCAGAAGGAGCCTGTGGATGAGTTTGCAGGATTGCAAAAAGGTTTGGATGAGATGATAGAACAGAGAACTGATGGGACTTTGTGTAACCTTTGCCCTTTTGTGTTATGAATATTTCATTTATAGTCCTCTGACTATTTGACTTTTGTCAGTTTATTCAGATTTTTGTGCCGTGTTGACGGTGGTGATTTTATGAGATATGTGATGAAATGTAGTTTATTATGATTAATAATCACTTTTGGAAGGTATTATTGTGTTATGTGTATTCCGGGTGGTTTGACCCGTGAATTTTGAGAACTGCCGAAAAACGAGTTTTACACGTCCGTTAATGACCAAATGAGTTTTGAAGGGTGTAAAGTGAAAATATATCGTGTAAATACTCTAGGTTAATGGAAAAGTATTTTTAAAGTGAATAAAAATGCTAATTAACTTTGGGGTAAATTTTACGGTTGAGTTTTACGAGTATTTAAGTGATCCCGACACGAAAAGAAAGGCCCGAGACCCCATGGGATACCATGGCCGGTCAAAAGAAGACTAGGGAGACAAGGTGGCTTAATTTTAGCTAACCTTGTCCAAATTGTACATAAGATGCTTTCCTTATCCTCATTTTTACACATAGTTCATTTTCAAAATCAAAAAAATATCCTCTCCCTTCTCTCTTGTGTTCGTCCGCACCTACAACACACACACTCTTATAATTTTTGAAGTTTGATCAAGAAAACATGAAGACATAAATATTTGGGGTTGATTCTAGTGTTTGGTTATTCATTTAAACAACGTTTGGGTTGTCCGGTTCGTGTCGAAATCTACAAATTTGAAGATTTTCTTGTAAGTTTTCAAATTTAAATTTCGTTTGTCCTTTTGGGTTTATTTTGATGCATAGATGTTAGTTGTACAAGTTGATCGTTGTGAAAATTGATTTTTGGAAGCGAAACGAAAGAAAAAGGGGGTGTTTGGTTCGTGTAAAAAGAAAAGGAAAAAGAGGGTTTTTGTAGTTTTGATGTCGTGGTCGTGATGGTTGAATAATATATGATGCTAGAATGCTTATTTTTTTTGGGAAGAAAGGGAAGTTATCGCCTACGTTTGTTGGACCATTTGAGATTGTTGAGAAATTAGGCCTTGTGGCCTATCGGTTAGATTTGCCTGAGGACTTGAGTGGTGGTCATGACACGTTCCACGTGTTGAACCTTAAGAAGTGTTTGGCTGATTCAACACTGAAAGTGACTTTGGATGAAATTCAAGTTGATGCTAAGTTGAATTTTATGGAAGAGCCTGTGGAAATTTTGGAAAGAGAGTTTAAAAGGTTGAAGCGTAGTAGGATTGCCATCGTCAAGGTTCGGTGGAATTCGAAACGTGGTTCTGAATTCATGTGGAAACGGAAAGATCAGATGAAATTGAAGTACCCGCATTTGTTTAGTAATGTTAGTAGTTGAATTTCGGGGACAAAATTCTTTTAAGGGGGGTAGAATGTAACCTTTGCCCTTTTTGTGTTCTAAATATTTCATTAATAGTCCTTTTACTATTTGACTTTTATCAGTCTATTCAGATTTTGTACCGTATTGACGGTGATGATTTTATGAGATATGTGATGAATTGTGGTTTATTGTGTTTAATAATCCCTTTTGGAAGGTATTATTGTGTTATGTGTATTCCAGGTGGTTTGACCCGTGAATTTTGAGAAATGCCGAAAAACGAGTCCGACATGTCCGTTATTGTCCAAATTGAATTTTGAAGGGTTTAAAGTGAAAATATGTCATGTAAATACTCTAGGTTAATGGAAAAGTATTTTTAAAGTGAATAAAAATGCTAATTAACTTTGGGGTAAATTTTACGGTTGAGTTTTACGAGCTTTTAAGTAATTTTGACACGAAAAGAAAGACCCGACACCCATAGGATGCCATGGCCGGTCAAGTTAGTCAAAGGGACAAGGAGGCTTTTTTTTAGCAAGCTTGTCCTAAGGTGTATACACATATATTCCATTTACTAGAAACTTTTGATCATTTTCATTTCATTTACAAAAAAAATAAAACACACACAAGTGTGTGTGCTTGTGGTTCGTCCGCCACCTAACCACCACAAAACCACCATAGTTTTCCAACTTTGATTAAGAAGGTGTTACTCCGGGTTGATAAGAGTGTTTGGGTATTCATTTAATCAACGTTAGGGTTGTCCAGTTCGTGACAAAATTTACAAATTTGAAGATTTTCTTGTAAGTTTTCAAATTTAAATTTTGTTTGTCCTTTATTTTGATGCATAGATGTTAGTTGTACAAGTTGATAGATGTAAAAATCGGTTTTTAGAAATGAAACGGATGATTAAAGGGGTGTTTGGTTCGTGAATAATAAAAAGGAAAAAAGAGGGATTTTGTAGTTTTGATGTTGTGGTCGTGATGGTTGAATAATATATGATGCTAGAATGCTTATTTTTTATAATAGCTTGTATAGCTTATTCGGGCTTATTTTTAAGCTATTTTTTGGCTTATTTAGGGCTTATATGCCACGTCATTTTTCAAAGTCACTAGGGAAGTGATTTTTGATTATTTTTGTATTATGGCGTATGTTGTGGATTATTTTTGAGGCTTATGGTAGTAACTAAATACGATACATAGCTTATTAGCTTATTTTAAAGCTTAGTATACGTATTTTGGAGTTTATGGACTCACGGCCCAATAAGTCTATTTGAGCCGCGGCTTAATGGGAGGGCTTATTGTGGTCCGGATTATTTTTACATATAAGTATATACTTATATATATAAATGGACCTTGGTTTTGGACTTGGATTATATTTTGGACTTATAAATGTCCTAATGGACCCTTGTTGGGCCTTAAGGCCCAATAAGCGATATTTAGTAGTTATGAGAATTTTGACGGACTTTTGAAAGTGGAAATGTATTTACAAAGTGATATTGAATGGATAATTTTGGAGAAAAGTGTTTGGTAATGTTAAAGATTGACGATTTTGGAAATTTTGTCCGAAAAGTGTCGAATTTGTGAAAAAATTATGAAAATAAGGATTTGAAAACCTTGGAAAACGTTGTAAAAAAACGTACGGGTCACGTCGAAAATTTCGTAAAAAGTTTATATTTAGAAATTTTCTTAAAAACATGATTTTTGATTTTTTTTTAATAATATTTAATTATTTTATTTATTTTCACTAGAAATTTGCATTAGTATAGCCATTTTGGGGTACGAATAGATTATAGGAAGTGTATATTGTTATAACTATTAGTGTGTTAGCAGTTTATGTTTTGATTTTGGAACCGGACTACTCATGAGGCGTGGAGCTTAAGGGTTTATTTAGCTAGACCGAATTTGATTATTTGCTTTAGCTAAATAAATCGGGTGGTATTCGTTTAATTGCGGGTTTTCAATTCGGTTCTATTTTCTATCTCTTTTCAATATATTAGTGTAGCTTAGATTAAAAATGTTTTTCTTTGCTTATTTGATCATTATGCGTAGCGAGTAGATTACTTTTATGCTTGTTGAGTAAATTATGTTTAGTGAATTAGGTGTGAAATTTAATATGTGATTAGTGATTAATAATTTGCAAAAATTATTAAGTTTAGTGTTTTATTTAGTCGAACGGGCAAAAGCCGTAAGATGAAGTAGGCATTAAATTAGTAATTAATTTCTCGATAAAAATCGTTTTCAATATTAAGCCAACGTTTTGAGGATCCGATTTATTAGACGGAAATTAGTTCATCATTAAGATAGAAAATTTCACACTTAAGAATCTAAACACTTTTACTTGACAAGCATATTTTTTCTTTATATGTCTTTCATCTTATTAGCTTGCTTATTAATTAGTTTAATCTAGTTTTTTCAATTTTAATTAGTTTTAAAACAAAAACCAAAAAAATATTTGATATTCGGGAGCATAAACAAAACGGTTATGTGTTACCCCTTTGGATTTCAATTTCATCTCTAACGGGACACGACATCCGAAGGATAAACTATTACTTTTCCTAGAGTAATTGTCATATCTAACGGGATACTCTCTATATTATTACTAATTTGGTATTTTTATACATTATATATATTATTTATATCGAATCAGTTTTTGGCGCCGCTGCCGGGGAGATGTGTACGATCTACACGTGGTGTTTGAAGTTAGTGCCTTGAAGATCCTTTCTCTTTTGAAAGTTTATTTTCATATCTAAAAAATTATAAAAACCAAAAATATTTTTATATGTTATATTTATATATTATATATTAAAAATATCAAAAATATTTTTCTTTTATTATTTTTTAAAAAAATCAAAAAAATAAATAAAAATATTCTCTTTTATCCTCTTATTTCAATTAATTCTTATCTTTTTTATCCTCTTATCCGTTTAATTCTTCGACATGTCTTCGTTTATTTCCATTTTTGTTGGCACGTGTTGGGAGGTCCGTTTAATTGTGGAAAAAAAATTAAATACAAAAAAAAAAAAAAAAAAAAAAAAAAAAATAAAAAAAAAAAAAAAAACAACAAAAAAAAAAATCTGTTTTCCTGGCCCTCCATTTTGTAGCAGGGTAGGATTCTGGGAAATGGAGTTTTGTTTATGACCCAAATCCTTATTCTTATAATGATACTCCTAACTTCTTCAACCAACCTCCACAGCACCAATACGAGACATGCTCGTGTGAGTTTTGTGGAGGGAACCCTCACCCGGGTTTTGATTGTTCCATCAAGCGAACACACCCGTCTTGATCAGTGGTCCCTGTTTACTATGGGTTTTAACACAACCCATTATTATTTTATCGAGTGTCAGCCACAATAGTTCGACTGTTGTGAGTTCCGTGGAGGTCCACATTATGGTAATGATTGCCAAGCAGGGAACATGCCCATCTATGATCAGGGTCCTTGTTACAATCAAAACTTTAGTGATGACCAACCTCCATTTTATTCTTCGTATCAACAACAGTAGTTCGACTGTTGTGAGGTCTGTGGAGGTCCCCATTATAGCTCTGATTGTCAAACCAGGAACGGAACCAGTTGTTTATGAGCTTATTCCTTGGTTAACTATTTGACTTGCCTTGTTTTTGGACCAATTCCACAGTACCATATTGACCAGTCGACCCATTTGGGATTTGGTTTTGATAGTATTATGCATTACATGGTAGGGAAAAATAACCATATTTTTGGAGGAAAATGTTAGATCTAAATGCCAGTTCCTTGTTGTTTAATGAAACTGAGGGGTGGGACCGATTTACACGGAGGTGACTTTGATAAGGAGAAACAATGTTTAGTGATCATTTTCCTGCTCCTGTACACCTCTTGTATACACACCTCATTGTATACACACCAATCAATACCTTGTCTTAGCTACCATGGAACCTGCAGATACCCTCTTAATGGAGGATGAGGTTATTAGCACTACTTCCGTAAGGGAAGATGACGAATTCATAAATTCTAGTGTTGATGATCTTGTCCCAATCCCAAGGGAGTCTGAGGAGACATCTGATAGTGTTTTAGAGTGTGATATGCCTGCTACTACACCTTTGCCCCCTACTAATAATGAGGAAGTAGATTTTGATATCAATTCACCTTTAGGAGAATAAGTAGTCAACTTTTTGATGGAGAACGTGGATGTAGCTGATTTACCTAGACATATGGTTAAGCAACTATTTGGTCTTTTACTCAAAAATTTGAGTTTAACCAAAGGAATGTCTGATGAACCTTTAGGTGATGATACAAAACCTAGATCTTTTAATGTGACTTTCTCGAACCCTCTCTTCGACTTTAATGATGATTATACCTTATGTTATGATAATCCGCTTTTTGATGAGGAGTTTGAGGACATTAGTAGTCTGGACCTCTTAAGTTGACTCTGTTATTCGATGAAACCACTTTGTAGTCCTCACTTAACCTTACCGTTGTAACTGATTGTTTTGGGAGTTGCTATTATTGTTATGTCTCTACCTTTAGGGAGCATTTAGTCCACCCTCTCAACGGCGGGTTAAGGAATTGATTCAATCCTAGTAAGGATCATAGAATAACTAGAACATTTACCAGCCGATGACCCTTGTCCAAGTCCCTAAGAGGTGTTTGATGAAACTTTAGGGAAATTCTGATTCACGATGTCTGAATCATTCTGAGATAGTGACCTTTTTGAGTAGTCATCGCTTTGAGTTCGGCCTAAATTGATTCATTCCTCTTAATGATGATTAGGTATTCGATTTGAGGGTGCATCCTTTATTTTGAGCATTGCTTAATGAAGGATGAAATGCTCTGGTATTTATATAAATAACTCTTATATAAATAAACGTGTGATATACGCAAAAGATGTAAGCATATATATTACGTATATATATGTCATGTAAGCACTTAAGGTAACAAGTAACCTAAGCAAGTAAGCAAGTAGTATGTATGCACTTTGAAAATGATTGTTGTGATGCAATATTTGCGAAAACGGCTATAGTCTAGGGTAAAATATGCAACCTAGTTCTCTATAGCCAGTGCTCTGATACCAATCAATAACACCCCCCAAATTCGTGTCGCAACGAAAATGTGTCCGGGGGCATTACTTCATAATACACAGCGCTAGATACAAGAGAACGACCTCTAAACATGTTGTTTGAAAAGTAATCTCGTTGATTTCCTTGAAATTGATATAATGTTTGTCCCATAATTGCATCACAATGAAAAGCTTGAAATTAACACAACGAGATTTAATCACTTGTATGTATGTAGAAATCCATGAATGAAATCTTGTTAGTTTAGACTCCAATGCACATCAAATAATCCAAGCATCTAATTCACCTGAGAAAAACATGCTTAAAAAGGTCAACATAAAGTTGGTGAGTTCATAGGTTAGTTTAAATATGAATGTAAGTTTCAAATGAATGTATTTGTCCATTGTATCATCACAGTACCATGTAAAAATCCCAAAGATTTATAAAGAATGCATGACCAATTTAATGTCACCAAAATGTTTCAAGTATGTATTGCCACTTTATTCAAGGCACAGTAAATATCCACGTGGGTATAAAACAATGATTACAATTACTCTAAGTTCATGAAACCGATGCACTAATATAACAGTAAGAGTTCATATGTAAGTATTGTGGGCCCTGTAGGCCCAACCAATCGTAATCCGACATGTTATAACGTTCGTTTGCCCAGTGATAGCTAATCACCCGAACGGGGATTGTCAATCCCGAATAGATCTATTTTATAACATTCGCGTAGACAACATGCTATAACGTTCGTTTGCCAAGTGATAGCTAATCACCCGAACGGGGATTATCAATCCCAAATAGATCTATTTTATAACATTCGCGCTCACCCTCCAAGTGATTTACAGTTCATGAAGCTGTGACGTAGACTTATATATACCCATCACAGGTGTCCCCTCCAAGAACACCCAGGCAATACCGTATTATTATCAGTTCAATCCGCTTAAGCTAATCCGTAATCCTTTTTCAAAAGTAAAATATGCATTCGTGACCAAAAATGAAGTCAAGTAATGTATCTCATAGCGAGTTATATAAATGAGTATGTAAACCAATTTGTAAACAATCATGTAAATGCATTTGTAAACCAACATGTTCTCACCCCAAAAATATATATAAAATATGTAAAACGTGGGGCTATAAACTCACATCGATAAAGAAGAACGATTGACAGATATGCATCTAATATGCACAACACGTTGATAAAGATTTAGTTTTTAAAGTTGTAATAGTTTGGTGGTTGGTTAAATAAATAAATTGAAAAGTGAACGCAAAGTA
>BQNB010174108.1:2015-13295 GCA_026074375.1 Tanacetum coccineum
AAAAGTACTTATTTATTCAGATAAAAAAATATCCGCGACATGAGACCAAACACATAAGCCCATATAAAAAAACAAACTATTAAACATGAGACCGAAAAAATAAACCAGCAAAAAAAAAAATTTAATCCCCGCAGCATCGCGCGGGCAATCACGCTTGTTATAAACAAGTTTCCACTAGTTGATTGAATGGTTCCACTTCACTACAACTATCTTGACTTTTTCCATAAAAGCTGATTCTCAGATCTTTATGATAGATAATATTCTGGATAACAAAAATATACAAAATCTTCTTTTCCTACAATTCAAAAATCATACATTTTTTCCTTTTCCTCGAATTAAATTCATGATTTGAAAAGTACAAAAAAAAGTCTAAGAAGCTTCTGGTACTTGGCACGTGCCAACACTTTTACCACATTTTTACACTTTTCATTGCCTCATCCTCCACGTAGATTCATGGTTATCAACGCTACTACTACCGTTTTCATTTTGATCCAACGGCTCGGATTTTACATCTGATCCTGGCTGTTGAAGCTGCAGCTCGCTATACTGTTCCGGAGCTGCAGCTTCACCAGATCCGGATCCCCCTTCTTTTAACCTTTTCGCGCCTATTGCCACGCCGAATAACCTAGGACTTAGACTCATCTCGTCTGAGTCCGTTCCTTCTAAACCATTTCTACCGTTACTATTATTATTACTATTACCGTCGCCGTTAAGAGAGTTAGCTATACACTCTTCAGCTAACCGCTTTAACGGCAACAAATCTAACGGTTTCAAGGCGGTTGTTGGAGTCGGTTGTGAAGGTTGGGAGGTGCTACCTTCGGACGGCTTATCCGTCGCGTAACTAGACATCATAACATAAATATTCGAACATAAACTCTTCATTTGGCTAAGCTCTTTGTTAAGCTGAACATTTTCTCTTCGTAATCGCTCGTTTTCGCCCACGAGCTCAGCGTTAGTTCCGCCGTTAGCTACATCTCGTGGTAAACTAATTGTAGCACCCCCGCCGCGAGACGAGTTAGACGATATGACTTGCTCTTCGCCTGATTCGCTTGGAGAGACTATTCGAAACGGTGGAGATGTTACAGCAGCAACCTCAACTGCCACAGGGGGGGCTACAGCTTGTGGTGTAGCTGGTGGCTGTGCTGGTGTTGTCGCGTTTATTTTACGGCGTTGTATATCGCATAATAGTCGTTTTTCGCCTCTGCGAAAACAGTCGTTTGAAAACTCCCAACGATCTGGTACAACTTTTCTAAATCCCTAAAAATAAAATACATAATTAGATACAAATCATAACAACAGTACATTTATTTAAAGACAAATATACTGTTTTTAGAAAGATCACAAACTAACAGACAATAAACTATGTTATATAGGGGGTGTTTGTTTCGACTTTTATAGCCGCCTCATGTGATTCTAAGCACTTTCCAGCTTATATAAGTTATCATGTCAGAAAACTTTCAAAAATAAGATGAAAAAGTGAGCTTATGAAACGTAAGCCCAAAACCAGATAAGCCATGAACCGACTATATAAGCAAAAAAAAAAAAAACAAACACCCGATATAAACTAATCTATGTACCTAGGGGTGTTTGTTTAGGCTTATATAGCCGGCTTATGGCTTATTTGGTTTTGGGTTTATGTTTCATAAGCTCACTTTTTGGGGCTTATTTTAAAACTTGTTGGCTTATATAAGTTTGATATGTTATACTAAGCTTATATAAGAAGAAAAGTTTCAACAAAAAGTGAGCTTATGAAAAATAAGCCCAAAACCAAATAAGCCACAAGCCGGTCCTTGGTTAAAGAGGATAAACTTTAATCTTATATATGTAAAACGGGTAGATAAATGATAGTTATTAAATGATGTTTTTAATATAAGAGCTTACATCATTAACTTAACTCATTTAATGAACATGAGTAATAAAAATCATAACAGTAACAGTGCGACTTACATAGGTATTAAGTTGACGAACAAAGCTGGAGAAATTATTATGCTTAAAATATTTAGGTAACAAATCTTTAGCAAATTCAGTGGGATTCCAAACAATAAAAGTAGATCCATCATCGTTCCAAGAGATGATATCATCAATAGCTTTATCATCGACAAGCTGATAAGTCTTGGTTAAAAAAGGCGTCGGCAAAGATCTAGATGCCGCGTCTGACTCCACAGGGGGAGGAGGAGGAGCCATATATAGCTGAACCACAACATAACAAGAATCAATAGCTTACCAAAAAACATATATAATCTAAAATGAATTAATATACCTATAATAAAATGAGGGTTTGTGAATGCATGTAGATCTAGAAGGTTCGTTGAAAAATAAAAATAAAAAAGTGGAATGAGGAAAATGGAGGAATAATTAATAAGGAAATGAAATGAGAAGGAAAGAAGGAACTGGAAGGTACGTAAAAGAAAAGGGATATAAATTTAAGTTATTTCGAGAAGTTTCTTAATAGGTGTCAAGTGGTTGGCGGCTCGATTAAAAAGAAGCAAGGCATTGTGATCATCAAATTCAACATCCATACATTGTCTAGTTTGGTCAGCTGGTTGGTTATCCAATCATCTTTTTATGATATCCTCTTGTTATATTTTTAGGAGTAAATTTCAAACTTATTCATTGCGGTTTATACACACATGTTAATCGGGTTGATTCAGTCGGGTTTGAATCAATTCGGGTCGGGTCAAGTCGATTTGAGGGTAAGAATTTTATATCTGAACCCGAGTTAGCCAAAACATTTCAACCCAATACCCGACCCTATTTAGTACTCGGGTTAGTCGGGTTCGGGTCGTGTCGACTTTTTTTGACACCCCTACACACAATGGCGGCTCCAGGAATTTGAATTAGGGTATGCATATTTATAGTAGAGTTTGTAATTATATTAGATTCTCGGGATGAGTGTTGCGGGTCGGGTTTTCTCGGGTCTAGGTTTTCCGTTATTTAAACTATACGCGCTTTTGTTCATTTGTATCCGAGCTAACAGTTGATTTTATTAATCAAAATTGGGTCATACAAGACAGCGTTGGTTATTCAAATTCAACTATTTCAGTTAGGATTTGTTTTGATATTAGTCTAACTAGACGTATACTTGTGCAAAGCAAAGGTGTATATGGGTTTTGTGGGTTAACTTGTTTACAAGACGTGCTTGTTTGTTATTGTGGTTTTAATTACTGAGTACATGCGTTGAGTATGAAGGCAGGGTTTTTGGATCCGAGAGGGGGTGGTAAGAATAATTCTAAACAAGGGGGTGGGAAGAAGATGAATAATATGTTGGGTAAACAACCAGCAGGGAATATGGTTTAGGGTTTGGTTCGGGTTTTTCGTCCTTGGTTGATGATACAGGTACGATTCATGTTCAGGTTAGTGATATGAATGATGTGAATGTAAAAACTGGTGGTGCTATGGGATAATTTCCTGAGTCTAATGTGGTTAAAATTAGCGGTAATGATGCTAGCGTACCTGTTGTTAACACTAATAATGTTAACTTGGAAACACCACTAGGATTGAACAATGGGGATGATGTAAACTCTAATGCTAATGTGGAACCTACTACTAGTGCATCACTTTCGGCTTCCGTGTCGTTTGCAACATTATTGAAAGGAGATAAGACTCGGAAAAGTGTGATTTTTCGTACTTTAATTACACCGGCGGGAAACAGGGCTGAAGTGGCTGTCCCGTTGGAGTCTATTCAAGCTATTAGCGAACGATTTGCTAATACGGTTTATGGTTTATTCAAGCTATTAGGGTTATTGTTTGGTGGGTGTTTGGCCAACGATTAAGGAGCAAAGGTGGGAGTTAGGAGGCGGCGGTGAGGTGCGGCTGTGGCCTGCCGAAGGTGGTGGTGGCCTGCCGGAGATGGTGGTGGCTGCCGGATTAGTGAGTAAATGAAGAGTGGGAATGAAAAATGAAGAAAATATATGTTTATATTAAAAAAAAGTGTTAGTTATTATATAAAATTAAAATAAAAAAGTGTGAGTTGTTGTTTAATAGATAGAAAGGGTTTAATTTTTTTAATTTAATAAAAAGAAATTGTGTAAGTTTGTGGGACTTATTTGAGTTTTTATAATGTAATATAATGAAAAGACAAAAACAACCTCCTGTTTAACAGTTAAAAAAGTCAAACTGACGGGGTTAACTGAATTTGACTGAAAGTGGAACGAAACTATGCCTTTTAGACTAAAATTAAAACTTTTTTGAATTTTGGACCAAAAGTGAAAAACGCACTAAACCACAAGGACCCAAAAATGCACTTAACTCTTAACTTTACTACTTACAACTACAACCGGTCAAGTAAGTGTATTAAAACATATTGACTTTTTGACCCGTCTTCTTTTTCTCCAACGTGCAACCACATACTAAGATATAACAAATCACTTTTTTTTCTTCTTCATCTTCTTTTTTCTCATAATTTGTGGGTATGCACTGATAATTTTTCAATAATTCAAGAGTGTGCACTCATAGATTTGTAGTGTATTTTATGCTATCTTTTGTAAAAACATTTTTTACACATACCCTGTGTACAAGGTAGATCCACCCTTGTATACACGTTACCAGATTTCGTTTCTTTTTTCAAAATAAGTACAACAAGTGTTTATGTAACTATCAATTTTGCATGTTTCGTCCTTCTGAGAGATGACCAGTGTAACTAACGAAACTTAAAAAAATTGACGAAAGGACAAAACTTGAAAATTTGATAACCATAGGGACGTATGATGTACTTACTTTGAAAAATGGACGAATTATGCTACTGTGTTTAAACCACAAGGACGAAATTTGAAATATATACTCTATTTTTAATTTTTATCAATGTTTCTGGTAATATTTAGACCGGTTGTTATGGTGACCGAAACTTCGGTCGATCGACTCAAGGCGACCGTGTCACCTTCCTACGGGACTAAGGGAAGGCGTCCCCTCTTAAAAACGATTTTTACTGTCGCTCATTCGACCATAACTTTGCATATGGTTTGTACGTAAGAGTGTTTTTAATCAATTTTTATGGGGTATATTTTTTGTTATGAGCAAGGTCGTCTTACTACGAGCATTTGATCAAGCATTTGGTCTTAGAGTGAGAAGCTGATGTGACGTTGAATTGACGGTCACCCATCCGGTCACCATTACAATCAGTCTTAGTTTTCTATGATAATTTTTAGTTTCCTATGGATAGTATGTTATGATGGCTTTTGCCTTAAGAGTGCTACGTGCAATGGTGCACCGGTAACCGTTATTGGTGTGCCACCTCAATATACATTAAAAAAACCCTTACCCGTGAATAGCCCAGTAAGGAGCCAAACGGAGAGCGTACAATGGTGGTGTTGGTATAGAACGGCGCCGCCGTTGGGGCCGGAAAGCGCCTATGACGTGTTGTTGGGTGCTTGCACCGCGCACTCTAATTGTTAAGTTTCTATTTCGCAATAGGGTTTTGTTATTTGTAAACTTATTAACTGTGTTTATAAAGTTGATGGTAATTGTGACCGCGATCAACATCGTCGATCTATCGTCACATTAGTTTATCTCTCTTCAGCCAACATAGTGTGATAACACAACAAACATCACCACCCAACTATCTTTTACTTAATACCCAATATACCCCATATAACATAGGAGTTGTTTTGTTCCCTATGCCTACGTCTATCTTTGAATGTCTAAAACCAGAGCTATCGATGAGCCGTCGAGAGATCTCATAAATCCTTCACATAAAATAGAAAGGCACACTTCTTTTAGAGAACTAAAATACAACGTACTTCATGGTTACAAAAAAAGCATATATGTTGTAAATATTTCTGCTGGTAGATCTTTTAATCACAAATAAAAGAGTCTGCAACAGAATGCAAAGACTTGTTTTTATATAGTTTTTAGAGACATGAGCACTGCATGCATATGGTCCCATGACCATCATGAATATGTCCGTATAGATAAATGTGGCAAATTGTATTTTTGTGTATATGTGGCAACGTCCGTGTACTCGTGAATAGAAAAATGTTCAATAACTAGATCAAGTCACGAGAGATCTATTAGGAGGAAAAATTAGTTGGTCCAAGTCCGTCTAAGATTTTTGGTCATTAGAGTTAGGTTTATACACATTTTTAATACTATAAAAAAAATGATCGATAATAAAGTACTACCTTCGGACGGCTTATCCGTCGCGTAACTAGACATCATAACATAAATATTCGAACATAAACTCTTCATTTGGCTAAGCTCTTTGTTAAGCTGAACATTTTCTCTTCGTAATCGCTCGTTTTCGCCCACGAGCTCAGCGTTAGTTCCGCCGTTAGCTACATCTCGTGGTAAACTAATTGTAGCACCCCCGCCGCGAGACGAGTTAGACGATATGACTTGCTCTTCGCCTGATTCGCTTGGAGAGACTATTCGAAACGGTGGAGATGTTACAGCAGCAACCTCAACTGCCACAGGGGGGGCTACAGCTTGTGGTGTAGCTGGTGGCTGTGCTGGTGTTGTCGCGTTTATTTTACGGCGTTGTATATCGCATAATAGTCGTTTTTCGCCTCTGCGAAAACAGTCGTTTGAAAACTCCCAACGATCTGGTACAACTTTTCTAAATCCCTAAAAATAAAATACATAATTAGATACAAATCATAACAACAGTACATTTATTTAAAGACAAATATACTGTTTTTAGAAAGATCACAAACTAACAGACAATAAACTATGTTATATAGGGGGTGTTTGTTTCGACTTTTATAGCCGCCTCATGTGATTCTAAGCACTTTCCGGCTTATATAAGTTATCATGTCAGAAAACTTTCAAAAATAAGCTGAAAAAGTGAGCTTATGAAACGTAAGCCCAAAACCAGATAAGCCATGAACCGACTATATAAGCAAAAACAAACACCCGATATAAACTAATCTATGTACCTAGGGGTGTTTGTTTAGGCTTATATAGCCGGCTTATGGCTTATTTGGTTTTGGGTTTATGTTTCATAAGCTGACTTTTTGTGGCTTATTTTAAAACTTGTTGGCTTATATAAGTTTGATATGTCATACTAAGCTTATATAAGAAGAAAAGTTTCAACAAAAAGTGAGCTTATGAAAAATAAGCCCAAAACCAAATAAGCCACAAGCCGGTCCTTGGTTAAAGAGGATAAACTTTAATCTTATATATGTAAAATGGGTAGATAAATGATGTTTTTAATATAAGAGCTTACATCATTAACTTAACTCATTTAATGAACATAAGTAATAAAAATCATAACAGTAACAGTGCGACTTACATAGGTATTAAGTTGACGAACAAAGCTGGAGAAATTATTATGCTTAAAATATTTAGGTAACAAATCTTTAGCAAATTCAGTGGGATTCCAAACAATAAAAGTAGATCCATCATCGTTCCAAGAGATGATATCATCAATAGCTTTATCATCGACAAGCTGATAAGTCTTGGTTAAAAAAGGCGTCGGCAAAGATCTAGATGCCGCGTCTGACTCCACAGGGGGAGGAGGAGCCATATATAGCTGAACCACAACATAACAAGAATCAATAGCTTACCAAAAAACATATATAATCTAAAATGAATTAATATACCTATAATAAAATGAGGGTTTGTGAATGCATGTAGATCTAGAAGGTTCGTTGAAAAATAAAAATAAAAAAGTGGAATGAGGAAAATGGAGGAATAATTAATAAGGAAATGAAGGAAAGAAGGAACTGGAAGGTACGTAAAAGAAAAGGGATATAAATTTAAGTTATTTCGAGAAGTTTCTTAATAGGTGTCAAGTGGTTGGCGGCTCGATTAAAAAGAAGCAAGGCATTGTGATCATCAAATTCAACATCCATACATTGTCTAGTTTGGTCAGCTGGTTGGTTATCCAATCATCTTTTTATGATATCCTCTTGTTATATTTTTAGGAGTAAATTTCAAACTTACTCATTGCGGTTTATACACACATGTTAATCGGGTTGATTCAGTCGGGTTTGAATCAATTCGGGTCGGGTCAAGTCGATTTGAGGGTAAGAATTTTATATCTGAACCCGAGTTAGCCAAAACATTTCAACCCAATACCCGACCCTATTTAGTACTCAGGTTAGTCGGGTTCGGGTCGTGTCGACTTTTTTTGACACCCCTACACACAATGGCGGCTCCAGGAATTTGAATTAGGGTATGCATATTTATAGTAGAGTTTGTAATTATATTAGATTCTCGGGATGAGTGTTGCGGGTCGGGTTTTCTCGGGTCTAGGTTTTTCGTTATTTAAACTATACGCGCTTTTGTTCATTTGTATCCGAGCTAACAGTTGATTTTATTAATCAAAATTGGGCCATACAAGACAACGTTGGTTATTCAAATTCAACTATTTCAGTTAGGATTTGTTTTGATAGTAGTCTAACTAGACGTATACCAGTGCAAAGCAAAGGTGTATATGGGTTTTGTGGGTTAACTTGTTTACAAGACGTGCTTGTTTGTTATTGTGGTTTTAATTACTGAGTACATGCGTTGAGTATGAAGGCAGGGTTTTTGGATCCGAGAGGGGGTGGTAAGAATAATTCTAAACAAGGGGGTGGGAAGAAGATGAATAATATGTTGGGTAAACAACCAGCAAGGAATATGGTTTAGGGTTTGGTTCGGGTTTTTCGTCCTTGGTTGATGATACAGGTTCGATTCATGTTCAGGTTAGTGATATGAATGATGTGAATGTAAAAACTGGTGGTGCTATGGGATAATTTCCTGAGTCTAATGTGGTTAAAATTAGCGGTAATGATGTTAGCGTACCTGTTGTTAACACTAATAATGTTAACTTGGAAACACCACTAGGATTGAACAATAAGGATGATGTAAACTCTAATGCTAATGTGGAACCTACTACTAGTGCATCGCTTTCGGCTTCTGTGTCGTTTGCAACATTATTGAAAGGAGATAAGACTCGAAAAAGTGTGATTTTTCGTACTTTAATTACACCGGCGGGAAACAGGGCTGAAGTGGCTGTCCAGTTGGAGTCTATTCAAGCTATTAGCAAACGATTTGCTAATACGGTTTATGGTTTATTCAAGCTATTAGGGTTATTGTTTGGAGGGTGTTTGGCCAACGATTAAGGAGCAGAGGTGGGAGTTAGGAGGCGACGGTGAGGTGCGGCTGTAGTGGCCTGCCGAAGGTGGTGGTGGCCTGCCGGAGATGGTGGTTGCTGCCGGATTAGTGAGTAAATGAAGAGTGGGAATGAAAAATGAAGAAAATATATGTTTATATTAAAAAAAGTGTTAGTTGTTATATAAAATTAAAATAAAAAAGTGTGAGTTGTTGTTTAATAGAAAGAAAGGGTTTAATTTTTTTTAATTTAATAAAAAGAAATTGTGTGAGTTTGTGGGACTTATCTGAGTTTTTATAATGTAATATAATGAAAAGACAAAAATAACCTCCTGTTTAACAGTTAAAAAAGTCAAACTGATTGGGTTAACTGAATTGGACTGAAAGTGGAACGAAACTATGTCTTTTAGACTAAAATCAAAACTTTTTTGAATTTTGGACCAAAAGTTAAAAACGCACTAAACCACAAGGACCCAAAAATGCACTTAACTCTTAACTTTACTACTTACAACTACAACCGGTCAAGTGTATTAAAACATATTGACTTTTTGACCCGTCTTCTTTTTCTCCAACGTGCAACCACATACTAAGATATAACAAATCACTTCTTTTTCTTCTTCATCTTCTTTTTTCTCATAATTTGTAGGTATGCATTGATAATTTTTCAGTAATTCAAGAGTGTGCACTCATAGATTTGTAGTGTATTTTATGCTATCTTTTGTAAAAACATTTTTTACACTACAAAAACATTTCACAGGATATGCACGTGCATACCCTGTGTACAAGGTAGATCCACCCCTGTATACACGTTACCAGATTTCGTTTCTTTTTTCAAAATAAGTACAACAAGTGTTTATGTAACTATCAATTTTGCATGTTTCGTCCTTTTGAGAGATGACCAGTGTAACTAACGAAACTTAAAAAAAATTGACGAAAGGACAAAACTTGAAAATTTGATAACCATAGGGACGTATGATATACTTACTTTGAAAAATGGACGAATTATGCTACTGTGTTTAAACCACAAGGACGAAATTTGAAATATATACTCTATTTTTAATCTTTTATCAATGTTTCTGGTAATATTTAGACCGGTTGTTATGGTGACCGAAACTTCGGTCGATCGACTCAAGGCGACCACGTCCCCTTCCTACGGGACTGAAGGGAAGGCGTCCCCTCTTAAAAACGATTTTTACTATCGCTCATTCGACCATTACTTTGCATATGGTTTGTACGTGAGAGTGTTTTTTAATCAATTTTTATGGGGTATATTTTTTGTTGTGAGCAAGGTCGTCTTACTACGAGCATTTGATCAGGCATTTGGTCTTAGAGTGAGAAGCTGATGTGACGTTGAATTGACGGTCACCTATCCGGTCACCATTACAATCAGTCTTAGTTTTCTATGATAATTTTTAGTTTCCTATGGATAGTATGTTATGATGGCTTTTGCCTTAAGAGTGCTACGTGCAATGGTGCACCGGTAACCGTTATTGGTGTGCCACCTCAATATACATTAAAAAAACCCTTACCCATGAATAGCCCAGTAAGGAGCCAAACGGAGAGCGTACGATGGTGGTGTTGGTATAGAACGGCGCCGCCGTTGGGGCCGGAAAGCGCCTATGACGTGTTGTTGGGTGCTTGCACCGCGCACTCTAATTGTTAAGTTTCTATTTCGCAATAGGGTTTTGTTATTTGTAAACTTATTAACTGTGTTTATAAAGTTGATGGTAATTGTGACCGCGATCAACATCGTCGATCTATCGTCACATTGTCTCGGTTTTTTTATTGGTGTCGTAATAGATGTAAAGCCTCGTTTAGTTGGAACGATTGGCTTAAAAATCCGTACCTTGTCGCTTTGTAATTTCTAACTTCTTGCTAGTGGTTTAATAATATATTGTTGTTCAAAAAAAAAAGTTTATCTCTCTTCAACCAACATAGTAACATCACACCCAACTATCTTTTGCTTAATACCCAATATACCCCACATAACATAGGAGTTGTTTTGTTCCCTATGCCTACGTCTATCTTTGAATGTCTAAAACCAGAGCTATCGATGAGCCGTCAAAAGACCTCATAAATCCTTCACATAAAATAGAAAGGCACACTTCTTTTAGAGAACTAAAATACAACGTACTTCATGGTTACAAAAAAAGCATATATGTTGTAAATACTCTTCTACTGGTAGATCTTTTAATCACAAATAAAAGAGTCTGCAAACTGAAATGCAAGACTTGTTTTTATATAGTTTTA
>BQNB010174110.1:0-13294 GCA_026074375.1 Tanacetum coccineum
CAATATTGTTTTGTTGTGTAGCATTTCTTGTACACTTTTTTTGCTAAATAGATTAAAATACATCTTGTATACCATTTTACGAATTGTGTATAGTAATATTGACTAATATTTAGGTAAATAATTCCTAAAATTCCTTTTATTTGCACAATTGCCCTTTTTTAAACATCTGTACATACTATGAGCTTCTGTGTGTATGTATGTGCAAGTGAAAATTTAGTGATGTAAGATCAGTACCTATGGTCTGCATTTAAGGAACATCATAAACAAATAAGCCACAATATAAGGACCTCTTGTGCCTCAAAGCTTGAGACATTTATACAAATTTATACAAATATCATTTAGAAGAAAAACACTCTAAAGGTCCTTCTCAACAATGTCATTTGAACATGTATTGTAACTGTGAAAATTTAAAAAGCTTCATTCACTCACAAACTGTCAAAAATAATACTGATATACACTTGTATCCTCTGCACAAACTTTCAGCATAACAGCCTTTATATCTGACCGTAAATTATGACAGATTAAGAAGCCTTTATTTCGGTAAAATTAGGACAAAACAAATAATGGCATTCCTTTGATATTTGTTTCCCAACGAAATGATCTGATCACTCACATCCAGGCGGTTTTCGTTAGCCATATTTTGCACCTGCAAACATCCAAAAACGATATTTTCAATTATAAAGATTGGGACTTTAATAAAAAAAATTAGATTCTATTCTTTAATATACAACATAAGTTATTTCAAAGCACTTAACGAACCTTAATATGTGTCATCACCATGAATAGGACACAATTAAACACTGGTTCAATGTCCGGATATCATAAGCTGGTCGTGAGATTTGTCATTAGCAATAAGGCATGCATGTTAAAACAAAACATGATTAAAGTTTTTTTTTACAATATTCATTCTATTAGCAGTAAAAAGGCTTCTTAGCAGTAAAAAGGCTTCTATTAGAATATTGGATATTCATTCTATTATTGCGAATAGCAGCACTCATACAGTGATCATTCGCAGTAAAAAGGCTTTTTAGCAGCACTCATGTAAAAAAGGCTTAGCAGCAGTGCTGGTAATGGAATGGATATTGGATAATAGCAATAATGATAATTTCTTGAGTGCTGCTAATAGAATAGAATCTAAATATTGGATAATAGCAGTAAAAAGGCTTCTTAGCAGCAATGCCTATCTTACAAGAAAATTTGCTCCTATTAGAATGAAGGTTTGAAATTATTGAAGTATTAAATGTAATAGGCAACGACAACATACTACTGCAATTAACGTTAAATGATTGAATATTAAAAACAAAAAAGTAAAGGTGAAAATGCCATTGCAAAAATTTCGAAAGGAAAATCAAATAACCTTGATTGTTTTAATATAAGGAAGCTAAAAAAAATAAGAACACACTTAGTTGATGAAAAAAATGGATTTCTCAAGTTAATTAACTATTGCTAGTTTCAAAACTCTTGGACCAAGTAGCCATATAGGGGGTGTTTGGCTTAGTATTTTTTTTCTACTGTACTTAGTTGTTTAAAAATTAGCACCTCAAAAATAGTTTTTGGATAATCTAAATCTGATTTAAAGTAAAAAATATATATACTTGTACTATGCTTTTGTTTTAATGAAAAGCATGAATTTTGATTGTGATCTACTTCATTTTAAAAATACTATCCATGTATGTGTTGGAGGACACCTGCTGCAATAAGCTGTGATAAATAATGACCACAAACTTTTGATTAAACGGGGTATGACTTGCATAATAGTCAAATGTATCATTCAGTGATAAAGAACAAACACACCATTTAGGATTCCAATATTAGACCTGATAATAAAATAATCAAGAGAGTCGAACCTAAAGGGATCTTGACTGATCGGACGGCTAACTGGGAAGAAGCAATTCGAGCTGGTGTTACTCAAAAAGTAGGATCTTCAACACCACCGACTTGTCTGTTTACGTTATGCAGGTGTTGTCATGGAGAAAGTCATTGAGCGTCTTAAACTATGGAACATCTCTCATATTTCGAGTGAACCCATCAGTTAAGTCTTTAGTTATGTTAATGCTTTATGAGATCGACACTTTGCACAACAATTTGTATACACAACAATAACACTTTTTTTGGAACACATATATGTACTTATGTAAGTTGTCTATGTACTAATATATCCTGAGTCTCGGCATCAAATAGAGGATGTTTGTACATAACATAATATGCAATATGATATATCAGACAACCATCAAACTCATAAGCAAAATCTGGAAATAAGTTACAGAAACCAACCAAAACCCAAAAATCTTGTCGGCGTCTGTCATTGTATATAAACGTATAGCCAAAGAATGTGCTTTATAGGGACAACTGATCCCAAAGTATTGAAATTTGAAAATAGTAAAATGTATAAAAGTTACAGTCCAAAGTATTGTTGAGAAACTGCTTTACAAATTGCCTCATTTCATCTGAGTCAACAAATTGCTACGTTTGAACTTTATGCACTTCAATGACCAGAATTATTGAAATTATTTGAGTTCCTTTTGTAAGTATCTCCTAAAATTTACCCGTTTGACTCATTCAGAAAAAAATAAGCTAGAACATAACCCTGACTTGACCACTTTTAGAAAAGTTGGATTGACACTTCTAATCTATCCTATGCTGTTAATAAGCAACTCTTTGGGAACTTGCTGATTTTGTGTTAGATACACTTGCAGTAAGATAAAAAGACCACTCTTTGCCAGTAATTAGTTGTCGCACATCAGCTGGTATATTTCATTTTTAGCATACTTTTAACCTATGTATCAATATTTTTAGTTCACATATGGACTTACTAATTTGCCTTTTGGGGGGTCTATTTGGCAGCTGGGATTACTGGAAGTACGGGCTACGTAAAAGTTATGGATTGATCTACAACCTTTTCACTTCTATTTCCTGAAATAGATAACCTACAAACAAACCTCTTATCTAACCCATTTATGGTCAACTTTCATAGACAAATCCATGTTTTAAGTGGCCATAATCGCAGCTAAATGCATGTAGAAACAAAGACTGGTTAGGGTGCGGTTGGTTAGTACCTTTATTCAGAAAGAATCAAAGCCCGAATGTTGTTGTTGCTCCCGATCGATTTGCAAAGTAGGAATCTCTCTTTTTATGGAGGCCATCCATTGTGAGTTTGAGATTAGTGATCTCTGCAAAATTAATTTTCACAATCTATGGTTAGAGTTTATGTATGAAATGACCCAATGAAATTTCATGCTAATTATAAGTTGCACTGATATGCCGCAAAGATACACACATGATATGCCGCAAAATGAAACATAGTTAATATTGATTTCTCTCGCAACACGTGGCTATTCCTGAAACAAAAATTAGAGGAAAAAATAATAAGATTCTAATAGAAAATTCAGTAGAGGCTTATGTAAAATCCTATAATCAAGTTAAGCATAAATTCCTTAAAAAGGTACCTATAAGCATCACTCAATAAGGACGAAACATTGCTATTGTCATCATAATCAGGTCCAACGGCCTGGTTTACATGAGACGCAGGAAATTCAAACCTTGTGCACCAATTTTTTGAGCAATGAATTTCATAAAGAAATAGGATGCAAAGAATAACGATGGAGTAAAAGAAACCCTCGCGACATGTGGTAAGAATGTGAAAGTATACATCCCCATAAGCAAATGCACAGTCGAGAAAGTAGGCTTCAAAATCATTTCCTTTTGTGGCCACCACATCCTGCAATAACAGAAACACAGGAAATTTCAGTTTGAATTCCCAAAGAACAAACATAGAAGCGAGTGTCATTAGTTATTCTATAGCCATGGAGTGAGTAATGGGCTATCATTGCGAGAAAGAAGTGCATAGGTGTCAGTCTACAGTCTACACATTATTGAGCTTCAAGCAAGAGAGAGTAACTACGTATGTGCCTAAGAAGGTGCTAACCAGTCAAGCCGACAATTGTTGACTAATAATTGTTTTTACTATTTGCTATCCCGGTGCATTCCCAGCCTAAGCGAACAAACCATTCTTCTGCTACAAGTTTTTAATATTGTTTATTCAATTGCTGGTTCACGAATTGTCAGTATGGTGCAGCAAATACAAATATCATAAATTTTTTTATGCGCTGCTTTTTTCGCATTGTTTCCATCGCAATGCATACAATAAAGTGATTGCTTTCAATAGTGTTTTTTTTCTTTTTCCTTTATAACCCTCAAGCCGACAAATGTTGACAAAAAAAATGATTAAACTATATGCAATCCCGTTGCATTCCCAGCCAACGAAACAAACCAAATCATCTGCATACAATATTATAAAATAGTATATTCAATAGCTGGTACACTATTGTCAGAATTGTGCACAAATAAAATACAAATATCATAATTGAATAAATAAGTTTTTTCAATAAAAAAGAATTCATAACCTGTATCCATTAGTTACCCTAACAACACCATAGATATAGCCCTCCTCTCTTCACCATTATTGCATCAAACAATTGGAGCGGCAATCAATAGGTGTTCTCGAGGTGTATATTATGATCGATGAATTAAATTGGGGATTATTGATTTGTGGCTTACAGATCGAAAATATCATGTTTCGCTCGTATAATTGAATAATTAGATTGGAGGTTTTGTTTTATGGGTTTTTTTGTTTAATTCAAAGATGAATGATTAGAGTTATGGATTCAAGAACTGAGTTCATAGATCTAGGGATAGTTTTGTTTATTTCCAGTAATAAATGTCAGATTTTAGTTCCCAGCCTTCACCGTTGATTATAAAGTATTTTACAGGTGTCATTATGTCATTTTTTTGGGTTAGGATCAGATTTTCAAAAGCTTATTTTATATAGGTTATAGATTTATATTTTCATATAAATATAGTTTTAGGTTCAGATTGTCAAACTCATATCTAAACTGAATTTATAGTTCGATTCGATTCGGTTTTGACAAATTCGGTTCAATTGTTTTCAATTCGGTTCGGTTTCGAGTTTTTTCGGTTTTTCTGCTCACCGCTAACTTAATGTCAGTACAACTATGTAACAAGTTGAGATACTGCTATAGAGTAGCTCATCTAACAAGTAACAAATATGCATTTGACCTCACGCTACACATTTTTATACGAGATGATGTTTAATTAGTACCATAGTTGCACTTAATCTAATAATTAATTTGACCAGACTATACCAAATGGAAGTCTCAGAATATCATTTTCTCACCTTCCTGCTTCCTAGGTTTCAAAGAATCTTAGACCGTACCTTTAAAGCTGAAAAGTTCTCATTGAGTGTCAACTTGATAATTAATCGTACCTTCATATTTTCCAACTTGATAATTATCATGTTATAATACGTGACTAAGTTCCCACATGATGTAGTATAAAAAAAGATCGAAATAAGTTTTTAAGACATCTATGAAATTCAAAAAGTTTTATCGTCATTGTGATGACCACTTAAATACACCCAAATTGACTAGATATAAGAAAGATTCGACCAAAGAATATGGTACAACTATCTCTTACTTTCTGCATATAAGGTTAAACCGACACTATCGACATCTAACAAGTTGTATTCAGAGGACCACATTTATTAGTCGCTGAATCTTCTAAACAAGTTGAAATATGATATTATTAATTGGGGCTTACTGTTTAGTTGCAACTTAAATAAAACTACTGTCTCAAAACATCATTTTCAATACTTTCTATTTCCTATATAGGTAGCTAAGAAGTAGTGGACATCGGGTAGTTACGCACGGCCAACGGCGTTGTCGGCGTTACTACAACTCCCATCATACGAGTTTCCAACGGCGTTGGCGGCCAGCGCCAGCAGTTTGGTGTGTGTTTTTTTTTTTTTTTTTTTAAAATTTCATTTTACCCCCTATCCTTAGAGCACTCGGTGTAGTAACGCCGGCAACGGCGTTGGCCGGCGTTGTCCGGCGTTACTACACCCCACCAACGCGTTGCCCAACGGCGTTGGGCTCGGCGTTGGGGTGTTTTTAAAAAAAAAAATTCATTTTACCCCCCTCACTCAACTCACTATATATACAACACATTACCAAATACAAAATCACATACAAATTCACCACTCTTCAAATACAAACATACATCTTTTTAGCAATCAAAAAAATGTCTGAATTTCCCAACAACAGTTTCATGAATCTCCTCACCGGGTCGATGACGCCGGAACAGTTTCAACAATACCAACAAGAACAACAACAAGCTTTTTTCCGATGGCAACAATCACAAATCCTAAACCGTGATTTAGATAATCTACAACAAAACCCACCATCATTCCACTCAGAATCTTCCCAAACACTCACTCAACCTCAACAAGTCGATTCGCCAAAAAAAGGCGGTCGCAAGAAAAAAATGGCCCGAAAGGGAAAAAATGTTGAAGACGAGCCCCAAGAGCCGGTAGCAGCGGGCCGTTGGCTACCGGTCGAAGAAGAATTGCTTGCAACATGTTACGTGGCCGTTTCCGAAGATAATAATGTCGGAAGGTCACAAAAGCATGAGACGTTTTGGTATCGGGTTTTGAACGAGTTCAATTCGAAAAATTTTCAAAACCGTACGAAGGATATGTTGACTAGTAAATGACATACGTTGAATGTAATTTGTATGTTTAATTATGAATGAAATGATTAGTTTGTTAAAAGAATGAAATAATTGTTTAGGGGGTTTTATGAAAATAAAGAGGTGAGTGGTGTTATTTGGTGTTATGATTAGGGGGTCGCGTTTTCTCAAGAAGATGCTTGGGCCGTTTTGAGATTCCACCCGAAATGGGACGCACCGGAACAAGTTGACTTAACCGGAGACGTCCCCGGGGCTAGCCAGGAGGATCTATTCGGTCACGATGCACGACCACGTCCGCCCGGCAAACAACGGCCCGCCAAGAAAAGCAAATCCGACGCAACGGCGAGCACCGGTGGAAGTAGCGCGTCGGCCCAATTCGGGGAGCTAATGGAGCAGGAGCTTCGTCTGAAACGGGAAGCCGCCGAAAGGGCTTTCGAAGCTCAAGCCGAAAAAGACCGCACACTAATGCGGTTGGAGGAGTTGAGGTTTCTAGCTACTAGCACCAAGGATTTGGACGAAGACGACGCCTATTGGATCAAGAAGCAAAAAAAATTGATCAAAAACAAAATGAAAAATGATTTGGGTGACGAGGACGACGAAGACGAAGACGAGTAGTTTTTTTTTAATTTCGTAATGTATTTTTTTTTCGTAATGTTTTTTTATTTCGTAATGTTTTTTTTAATTTCGTAATGTTTTTTTTATTTCGTAATGTATTTTTTTTTAATTTCGTAATGTGTTTTTTTAATGTAATTTGTATGTTTAATTATGAATGAAATAGTTAGTTTGTTAAAAGAATGAAATAATTGTTTAGGGGGTTTTATGAAAATAAAGAGGTGAGTGGTGTTATTTGGTGTTATGATTAGGGGAGTGGTGTTGGTGTTGGTGTTATGCTGATGTGGCGCTGACGTGGCAGCAAAAACTTGGTGTTGCCAAGTTATGATTGGGCTCTTAGTTTCAGTCCAGTTTGACTTCGACAGTTCGACCCCTCAAACTTGAAGAAAAAAAAAGAACATTTAACCACTATGAGACAAAGATACAACCCAAGTTAATCCATCAATAAATAAAAGGGTCGAAATGCCAGCAACTAGTTAGATGTGAACATGAGTTGTATGTGAAGAAACTTAATATACATTAGTGCATGTGATATAAGTCACAAAGATGCTAAAAAGATCAAACAAACTATAAACTAATAGCTAATTTCAACATTACATGACTGTTAGTTGTACTTTGTTACATTATACTACTAATGGAAATAACTAGTACATGTAACAGACATAACTGACCTTTGAAGAGCAAACACCCCATGTGACCCATAAAACTTGGTGGTAGCTTATATATTACCCATTCTAGACCTTCTCTTCATATTGGCAGATTGGCCCATTTGGGTAGCATATAGTAATATATTTTGGACCACCATGTGCGCAGTAAAATGTTGTTTAGAATGGTGGATATAACATTGGGATCTACTTTTAATAATAAATGATGGAATCGTCAGTAACTGAAGTTCAGAATTTCTATTGTGTATGCAGGTTTGGTGGAATATGGAACCTATTAGGAAGTTGCCATTTTTAAGGTCAACTTAAATAGTTAAATAATTCAAGCAAAACAAATGGTGCTGAATAATTGGGGTAAAAACTGGTCTTTGGCGTTGCGGTATCAGTACTTCTCTTTAAATCTTATGTTGTGACAATGTACCGCGTTAACAAAGTTTACATGGCTGGAATCTTTCTAATGTTTATAACGAAATGTGTCCCTTCATTGTTTTGACGCGGTGTATGCCAGGGCAACATTCTCTGTGACTAGATTTGGTGACTTGTTAGCCTTGTATAGATTACTTGTTGCATACCAATTGTTTACAAAATTCTTTTAACTTGACAATTTTGGTTCTTCATGCTAACAATATATGTGTATAAAAAACCTTACGAATTAAATAGGGACCATCAAAATAAACATATGCACGATTGACAACTAAAAAAGGCTTTATAAAGTACTACCTCCGTCTCACATTAAGTGTCCAGTTTAACTTTTTCAAGTCTTTTTTCTTTATCTTTGACCTTAATTATTTCTTTTTATGTTATATGATACTTGATGCAAAATATATGAATTGATAGAGTTTTGAATGTATTTTTCATTGGTATAATTTTCATTAAGTATTATATAACACAAATACAAATATTTACAGTCAAAGTTGATGAAAAAAGACCTCAAAGATTCCATTGTGGACACTTAATATGAGACGGAGGGAGTAACTAATTAAAGGGGTTGAGTATAATTCATCTCTGAAAATACCAAGACTTCCATTGAAAAATGTTGTTAACAAAGTCAAAAGTTAACAAAAATCCATTTTTTATCATAGATCCCAAGACTACATCTCAATTATTCATTTTTTCATCAAATTAAACATTATAAATGGGTTGTTGTTAAATCACCTTATTTTTTAAAATTGATTTGTAATACAAATCACATGTGATTTTTTTCAGACGTGACTAAAAAAAATCAAAAAAAAAATTCGTCGAAAGTATATCAAAGTGCCCCTCGTTAAAAGATGATTTAATTCTTGTCGCGGTGGTGTATTTTTTGTCGTTTAACGATTTATCGTTTGCAACCTTTACCCAAAAACAAAAGATATTTTAATTTTAAAAAAGAAGTGTAAAGTGGGCTTTTATTTAATTTAATAAAAATAGTCCTTTACATCTTCGATAAATATTGGATCTTCAATCTCAACTCTGTTAACAAAACCCACTCGAGTTTGGATTGACCATCAGTTTTGACCAAATCATACCTCTAGTCAAATTTGACCATGTTGTACTATTCTTCTTTTTTTCTTGTCTAAAATGCATGCATAAACATATCTTGACAATCACGTATACAATTTATGTACTTTATAACATATCAATTATATTGCTTATTTATCTTTAACAATGTCTTTAACCCGCGCTTCGCTGCGGAGCGCGGGGTTTTACGTTTGGATAAAAAAAAAGAGCATTGCAGTAAATTTTCAAGGATGTTAATGAAAATGTGCAAGAGATCATAATACATTCACAACCTGGAAATAAAAAACTTAAAACAGATACATAAAAAGGAAATATCCTCCTGTTCACCATTTTCTAAATATGGATATGCAAACAAAAGCTATTATAGGAAACGAATCAAACAGTTCTGATCTATATAGTTAAATTAATTTTACAGATACACTTTTAAGGGAATTTGAAATCGCTAACACTAAACATGACGCATCGTACAAATATCATCCTAGTTTCACACAATGACTATAGTTGAACCATAGTCATTAGCATATTAACTCTGTTTTGCAGCATTCCGTTACATCGCTCAATGTCTCCAGGCTTGCTTTTCTTATCCAACATGTAAAATATGGCAACAAAATATTTACAGTATATCATTATAATAATAATTCAGGGTTTAATTTTGAAGTATCTGTATCTACATTATCGATGTGAAATACAATATGTGGTATATATTATGATGATAATGAAAGAACATTCCATATATGTATTTTTAATTTCTTTATACTATCAACATGGATGGATGCAAGA
Organism: Tanacetum coccineum; assembly: GCA_026074375.1. Lineage (NCBI taxonomy): Eukaryota > Viridiplantae > Streptophyta > Magnoliopsida > Asterales > Asteraceae > Tanacetum > Tanacetum coccineum. Next base: position 10,098 of record BQNB010174110.1, read on the forward strand.
AAGAAAGCTTATATCAGATGCTCGTATGATGAAAAGTACATCAACATTATGTTTTCTTCAACACAGAAGACTTCCATTACTCCAACGGTGCTATTTTTTTTCTCCTGAAAAAACTACTGAGGGTAGATATAAACACTCAAGAGATTAGGAAATAAGTAGTATCTAGAGGTAATATTGTATTTGTTATTGGCTTATTAAGTTATCAAATACAGTGAGCTTATTCGTTCATTGCCAAAAAAATTACAACACACCCATCGAAAACACAATAAGTACATACGTAGAAAACATTTTATGACACATGAACCATATATAATTCAAATTTCGACACCATTTTTTGTAATGTCAGCGACACAATGTTTAACAGATAAAAAAGATCAGGGTCACTTGTTTTTCTGTTGGACCATGTTAAAGCAGCCGACACAATGCATCAGTTTCTTGTGACAACGCATCAGCCCCACCTGTGGTCCCATAAATCCAGGCGACGGGAGGCTGCTTGTGGTCACGACTTTGACCTACTGTTCCATTTTTACTTTCCACACCCATCCCCATTCCGATATATCATAGATCTGAACCATAAAACGACATCAATGCTTGCAGCTCTAATTTGCCTCTGACTACTATTAAATTAAGGCACTCTCACGAGATCGACCCTTCTAAAACTTGCCTATACTATTACCATCCTCGAAATCAGGTGTCCCAGGACTCTATATACAGCTTCCGAATTCCAAAATATACATATTGCCTGCTTATAATATTGAGTGCAACTTAAGCCACAGGGTCCAAGGTGGTAAGCAATTTGTATAGCCAAAAAACGCAAGCTTTGTCGACTATTCTCTATAATAACCCAAACTTATCTAAAGCACAAGGGGGTGTTCGTTGTCGACCTATTTAGCAGTGTACGGCTTATGAGTCATAAGCCCACTTTTTAGCGTCTTATTTTCAAATTGTAGTGCTTAAAATAAATTTGTTTACGACATAATGAACTTTATATTACGCCCTAAAAGATTTAAAAAAATCCGGACAAAAGTAAGTCTCATGAAAACAATAAACCGAAACTCAAATAAGCCATAAGCGGGCTGTTTTGGCCTCATTTGCAGAACATTGGCCTAGTATGCATCTTAGTTATAAGAAAAGTAAGAATTATAAGGACTAATCATTAACAGAAGGAACATGCTATGAAATTACCTTTGCCATATTTTTCCAAAAAATAGGATAATGATGCACAGCGACACACTTTCATTTTCTTCCTCAAACAGAACACAAAAGAGGCTAAACTATACCAAAAGAATGCAAGAGCCACATTGTATAGAAAAATCAAAAATTGTATCATTTTATAACATTTTAAATGGATGAAACTTACACACACATATATCATGACAAAACATTAAGTTAAAAAATCCAGACAGAATTTTTTACCTTGGGTTAGTGTTCCCTTTCACTCCCAAATATCCTTCTGCACTCACCCCAAAAAATTAATATTAGATAGTATAGAATAACCATTAAAAATGAGGCAAAAATAGTAATGGCAGCAGTATAGAGGTTGGAATCATACTCAGCCACAGCAGAAAGTGATGATTAACTGAATGGTTCAGTAGCATCACCTACAAAGAAATTAATTTATGTTTTTCGTGTTTTAAGGAACTCACAAAGCAAGTGAGAAGTATTACTTCGACACTCAAAAGCCCAAAATGCTAATATCCTAAAATACGCAGAGAAACAGCATAGCATTTGAATGAGCAACTCGAAACACCTCTAATACCTAAGCTTATTTCTCATGAAATTCTATTATAATTTGCATTATACGTAGACAGAGATGGCATATATGAATATCGCAGATCTAATGTTCCACTAACCATTGTGCCAGCACCAAATACAAAACCTCAGTCGTAATATCATCAAGATCCAATCTTTTTGGAACCACTATCTCAATAATGTGGAACAATTAACATCATAGGGATCTACATGTAAAATGACCTCTGGGGAATAAAATAATCATAATCAGCATGTTGTAGCTACTTATAAAAGTGATTATTTGACCCAATCACATAAGTAGAATCAACTTTACTAAAAATTATAGTAATTTCAGCAACACATAACTCCATTAGGTTTTAATGTTAAACGCCATCTTAAGATTACTATATCAAGCCCGTTAGCCATACTATAATTAGTTATATACTTTTATGAATATCATGGGCACTTGAAGTCAAGAAATACCAATTCTACTCACTTCTTTTTAAGCAAAAACAGTTTTGTGTAACAAAATAAACAATCGAAACAGCATTTCCTGAAGTGATAATATTAAAGATAAAATACGAACCTGTCCTGAAAATCCCAAACTCTAATCGTCTCGTCTTTACTCCCCGTATAAAGCTTATCAGGCCTAACAGGTAATGCAATACCACTAACAACCTATCACATTATAATAACCACATAAGTATCATGCCAAAGTTGAAAATTTCCCAAAAGAATAATGCAGGTAAAATATGAGACCCCGCTTTCCGATTGCGTGACAAAAGAAAATAGGAATGGAAAGAACAAACGTGTACCTGCATCTTTGCTTAAAATACCTTAGGATGCGACCATAGCAAATGAGGCTCAGATTTACATATTCAATAGCAGTGCCAAACACCCAACATTTGTGTGACTGCCGAGCCAAGATACAGGTGTGGATGAGCTACGCATAGTAAATGGTAAGTTATCATCATCGCCTTAATTAGTAACGAAAATGTTATCAGCAGGCTCAGGCCTGTGAGCATGGAAGCGGGGGTTTCGATGATACAATTATACCTTATATTATTAACCATGAAGATCGTTCCCCCGAGTTGCTTTTAATGCACTCATTAAACACCTCCGCCCGACCCGATTTCTTTTGTTATTATTATACCCGGAGCATTTAAGAGAGTATACACGTATGGGGCTACGTGTCTATTCTCTCCTAAAAAAACACCGTCCCCATCATCTCTCACACAAACAGATGAAACCATTTTATAAGGAGGCTCAAGCCAACTCTATCAGATTTCAACTTAGCGACAAAAGAGCACACCATAAGTTTCTAAACCCTCATAAGCAAAGATGAACCATGTTATCATCGATGAGATCTGATTTATTTAGAGAGAGAGCTGTATTTATTTGGTTTTCATTCATCGATTGTAGCACGTACCCCACGTACGTGGCAAGACGTGAGAGAGACAACCGGG
>BQNB010174112.1:0-13294 GCA_026074375.1 Tanacetum coccineum
TTGAATCTTAGTGATTCATCCACGTTGTGATAGTTAGGTGTGAAAGTAGAAGTGAAGTAGTGAAGTATTGTGGTGAAGAATACTAAGGCGTGAAGAAGTTGTGTAGTTGTGAAGTTGTGTTGTGAAGTCGTGAAAGTTGTGTTGTGAAGTCATGAAAGTAGTGAAGAAGTTGTGAAGTCATGATAGATTGGTTCTAGCTAAGATTAGAACTCGACATCTAGCTTAGTGTCGGAAAATTGATATAAGCGAAAGTTGTGTAAGGTTTTCTCCGCCATAAGGGAGTTTGTTGATATAGTGAAGAAAACTCTCGAGTTAGGTGCTCGAGGAGTGGAGTAGGGTGAAGAGGTGCTTCATAACCAAACCACTATAAATCCTTGTGTTGTGGTTTGATCTTTCTAACTCTTATCTCCTATTTCTTTATTTGTTCTTACTTATTCATATTATTCATATTGTGCAAGTATTGAATTCACAAAAAGTCGAATCTAAGTTTTTATAAACAAACATAAACATTAAATTAAAAAGCGGTAAACTATTCAACCCCCCTTCTAGTTTTTCACACTATGTATAATATAAATAAAAATGAATGATCGTAACCTAATATTGTGGGGTTTTAGGATCTAATGCGCAAGTGGATTTCTCATCACATGTATGAATATATATATATATATGATCAAATGAGAATTAAACTTATAATAAGAAGAATAAGAAGAAATCTGAACCAATCAATTTAAAAGAGGTTTGAGGGCAATTTTGTCCACTAAAATATTAATTAACAGTTATTGACTTAAAAATTCGCTATTAGCATGGCAGATTTGTAACTACTTTTTATTCTCTATTTTCAAACCATGTCACCGTCTATTTGTCTCGTAAACAATTCTTTTTTTTCTTCACGAAGTTGATACTGAAACATGGACGTGATAATTACCAAGATGCATCTTCTTCTTTATAGTTTGAAACTTTTATTACGATAAGCCTCTTTGACATCAAACATGTTCAAACAATACCATTAATATAAATATTGTTTTTTAAGTAAATCATGTTAATCAGATATAAAAGGCAAAACATGCATCTGCTATTTTTTAAACCCAACCCATAGATTGAACCCTATGCATTTGATCAAACTAAATATATCAAACGACGAATCTAATATATTTTTTTATGCATCTGATTAGTTATACCAAGTACCAACTAGCATGTTAACAAATCCATAAAATGGTTCAACATTATACCGGATTATTTCTACTAACCTATGCATCTACCAAAACATAAAATTATCGATCCAAGCATTTAGAAATTTTAACAAACTCGTGCCTCTTTTACACTAGGTGGATCAATTAATTCATTAAATTATACTACTATGCATCTAAATACACCATTGCATCTAAATAAGGTTATAAATTCATGCATGATGCATCCCACTATTATACACTAGCATGCATCTAAGAGCACTGGGAGTCGTGGTGCCATAGGCTCGTGCCATAGAGAAAAAAGTAAGGAAAATAGAGTTTGGCACCAGATTTGGTGCGATTCCAAATATCTATGGAGAATGTCAAAACAATTCAAAATATCAAATCAAAAGGCATTTGTTGGAGGACTTGGAGTAGATAGCGACGACGTTGAAGAGAAAGGACAAAGGACGAAAATGTCTTTATGGCTAAAAAGCTTCAAATGAACTGGTACTTTTTAAAACGTATATTTTAGTGTGTTACCAATCATCATTAGACGAAATGACTTAAATAGTGATATAGTAGACTGTGCAAATAGGACTAAAAGCATGACTAAAAATAAAACCCTAAACAAGCCCTAAAATAGATAATTATGAGATGAAGCACTAGAATAAAGATAAATTTCTAAAATTAGAGAAAAAGGTAAGGAAGTTAATGAGATGAAAATTATGTCAAGACCTTAAGTTGAAAAATAAGAAGCTTAGAAACGAAATATCTATGGTAAATCCATTTAATGTTAGTAGTCACTAACTTAAGAAAATAATAAGTTCTACAAAATCTTCGGGAGCTAAATGCGGATTAGGATTTAATTTTTTTACCAATAAGGGTCACCTATGCGAAACCAAAACAAGTAAACTTTGTAAGAGCTCAAGAAGTGTTAGTCAATGAAAAAATTGATAGAATCAAACCCAACTCAAAACTAAGATGACCTTGATACTTATAAACAATACTAAAAATTCCTATTGCAAGGTGATGATGAGGTAAAACATTTTTACAAACCTTCCTTAAAACGGTTAGGCAGATTATAAACCCACAAGAGGTCTATAAACACCTCCTCCCCGAAGAAGAAAGGAAAACTTATCCTCGTTCCAAAATATATACCTTACCTAGGAGAGACCAAGTTTAGACCCAAATTACTGTAACCACTAATCACCAATGTGGAAATCATCACACCTCATGCTTTTATCAATGCGGAAGTATGTTTATTGTGCATGTGTCCGACATAAATGCAAACATGTTCGAAACAATAACTTCGGACCCATGAAACGTGGGGACCAAATGGCTTAATCTTCATATCTCCCGTGGTTTAAATAATTCAATCTACATGCAATCATTTGGCTTTCGATCATAAACAAATTAATGAACCGCCCCACCACAATCATATGGATTTCCAATAAATCATCAAAGCTTTGCTACCTTAAAGATTTTAAAGTAATTTCTCTGAAGGATTAGGTATGTCTTCACTCTCTGATTACGTAAGTTATAGATTGGTATTATTGATATTACTTAGTATTAGTGATAGATAGGAAATATGGTGTTCTGAAATGCCATTTGTTGGCGTTCTAGTTTTTAAAATGAAATTGTGCATTAGGAAACCATTCTTTCACTATGGATTATTCATGAGCCCTAAAATGGAAATCGTCAATGGCCGGGGGGGGGGGGGGGGGGGGGCCCACGAACTCACGTAGACGAAGAAAAATGAGTTAGTAGATAATAATAACATAGGAAGTAGGGATTAGTTTTATGCATCGAAAAAGTCTTTTCAAACCATTTATGGATGAAACTAAATCCCTTCCACCTCGACGCTCGCCTCAACTACGTCTATCTAAATCGCCTTGTTGAAATCTCAACTCCATTCCGATCTCTAATCATCCACAATATCTACTCTTTCCCATTTCAAAACGTATCAATTAATTTTTTGTTCGAAGAAATTAATTTATTATGTTCGCAAGAAGTTTAGTCATCAAATCATCTTGTGTATTGGCATCCTAATTATCTCGTCTGAGATAGTCAAGGAAATTTTTTAATTAAAGAAAGAGTTAATTATCCGTCATTAGTAATCTGAATTCGCTTTTCGTATTCACTAGTACAATGCGCGCTACAACTAGCAGCCCCTTACTAGTAAAGGGAAAAGGCTAGTGCGCAAGGGCTGATGAAAAGCCATCAACTTGTTAGGACTAGGTTTTGGCTTGCCCCTTTCTTCTTATTAGGAAGGTTACGGTTTTGGGAACCTTACAAGGGGCTGCTTGTACTCACCTATCTTAAAGGGGCGCCATCGTTAATCCTAAAACGACGAAGCCAGAGTATGAGAGCCGAACGGAAAGGGGACTTGAACCCTCAAACCTCAGCACTTGGCAAAGGTATGCTCTCTAATTAGCTATTTTCCGCCTGCTATACGGTAGTGGCGAAAGCACTGTGAGCAATTCTACGTATCACTTTGATAACGAACGGAGACTTCTGTTTTTCGCCGGACCACTGTCTTGACCTATCCGTATCGAGCTCACGAACCGAGTAGGTAGGCGGTAGGGGGCGGCTAGGGTGCGCCCTTGTCAATATTCATTTCACAATACTAGCCAAAATCAAAAAAAAAAAATCAGGTGGCGGCCCTCTTAATTTTAAGGGGACCGGCCGTGTAAAAAGGGCGGTCCCCTTAATTAATTAAGGAGACCGCCTATCTATGAAAACAAACACCCCCTTACAGTCAAAATTATATACCAAACATCATTTTTTTCTTCCCTCTTTCTTCCTAACTGTTCGTAACGAATAACATTATCACCAAAACCTTAAAAATCAAACCTTAAATCACCAAATCAACCAAAATTCGCAAGGGGCAATTTTTAACAAGTCAATCAACAACATCCATTGTAAGTTTTTCAACCTTTTTTTGTTTGATTTCATCCAATTTTGTTCTTAATCAAAATTGGGTGTTTTTAATTATTTTCATAATTCTTAGTTTGGTCTAGGAATTCCATAACTACAATGATACCCGTAGTCATAAAAACACTACAACCTTGATAGGACTGAATCAAAACACTCACTGAGTCAAAAAAATTAAGAACTTGATTTGCTTATGAAAATATGGACTGGAAATTTTTGCCATATTATGAAATTTTAAACTTCCCATTGTTGATTAATGCCAAAACATGTTAAAAATAATCAAGTATTGATTATCCAAACATATATATTTATATATTTTTCAAAATCAATAAGTAAAATTTTATAAAAATAAAGGAGTGTTTGGTTCGTTTCTTAGGATCAATTTTTAGAGTCGAAATGACCATCACTATAGTTTTGTCACTTGTATAAACACTTAACAAACTTGTATAAGTCATCAAGATATATAATTCATATATATATTGATACATTTTATGAAATGTATAAAATAAAGGGGCGTTTGGGTTTTAAAGTTTAACTCTGGTTTTGAGTCAAAAACAGAAACACTATTAAACTTTTGTCAAGTCAAAAATAATAAAATATACTTGTCACAAAAATATCACTTATGTATAGTTTTCACATGCTTAAACAAAAAGAAGGGGTTGTTTGGGTCATTGTCTTGATGTGAAAATATATAAAACTAATAATTATTCTTCGACATCTAGTATTAAGTAAAAATAAATTAAGGAACATATGGATCACTTCTTAGGGTTTTACTTTTAGAGTCGAAGTAATCCTTGTCCCACATTTGTCATTTTTCAAAACTTCATTTTATTTTCTTTATTATATTTTTTCTTTTGTAACATTTTATGTTGTTGATAACTTGTTTAGGTGACAATAATACCAAAAGCTACTACAACGATATATCTCTCACATAAATCTACATCCAAAGTATCCAAAATCCTGCATCTCCCTTACTATTGCCCAAATTCTAAACCTATTGAAAACCGCACATTACCATGAGGTCGTGTTGTTGTATCAAGCCTATATAAATCCCAACAATATCGAGCGTATCTTTTACTTACATTCGCTTCATTGTATTTTTAAATTCAATTGAACCGATTGTTCTGAGATTTCATTATAGACTTCTATAGTCATTCAACAGTACAAACGATGACTATGGCTATCTTGTCATCTCTTTTATGATTCAACACGAATTCATAACTCTTACTCTTGCTCAATTCGGTCAAATCCTCAAAATTCCATACAATGGTCAAGCCACTTTTACACGAATGCGGACCTTGGCATCTCTGAATACTCTCAAGACACTAAAGGAAAATATTGCATCCGATCTTCCTACTCCCAACGACATTCGTTGACTTCTTGAATTGGAACGTGTCATGGTAGACCGTACCATTAAAAGTCAAACCGTCACTCTCAATCCAAATCAAATCCTCACCAAAGAACTAAGCCCCGATATGAAGCAATCTCAAGAAAGAGGCAGGCTAGAAGGCATACGATCTGAGACCCTTACCTAAAGCCAGTAGGGTGGAAAGAGGAAGAACTCATTCGAGAAAATATGTTCGGACTAGGAGGACATCGGGACCGTCTCCCTGCTTGTCTTACTCACATGTTGTATTGTGTTGTTGCCCAAGAACAATACAATCTTGCTTATTTCTTTGTCAAAAGAATCGAATGTGCCAGAGCTACTCCAACCGCAAATCTTCCATATGGCATGTTTTTAACTCGTCTTTATCGACACGTCATGGAAACGTATCCTCATCTTGACAATGGCATCTATGACATTGTTAATCGAGTCATGCGTCCTCTTGCCCTAAAACAAACTCGACGACCTCGAAGTGATCGTGGCAAGGCACGTCATTCCGTCTCCTCTTCATCCTTCTATAATCAAGGCACGTTTATCTCATTCAACACGATGATGATGATTGATGATGTCGACTTCTCGAGGCAATCATCCTTCCACCTATCTTAACCTCTCTTGGTTCATATCAAATACCAAAAATTACAAATACCTTCCTCTTCTGAACAAATCGATGAAACTCTCTTTACACGACAAACCACCTTGCTCAACCAAACACAACAAATGCACGAGGAGATGCGTGGAGGATTCAAATCATTTGGAAAGGCACTAAAAGGAGTGTTTAGCAAGAAGAATAAGTAAAGACTTAGGAGAGAAATTAGCTAGATAGCTAAATGTGGTTTAAGATAATTTTTAACTTGATTATGTGTATGTCTTAAACATTTGTGGGGTGTATTATCGATGTTTTCGGATTGACTTGGTTATTAGTTATCTTTAGATGCTTTGTTGCTATGATGATTTAAACTTTGGATGGTTTATTTATCAAAATACGATTGCTACTTTTGCTTGCTGATTTGAGGTGTTGTATTACAGGTTATATGATTGAAAGGGGCTCATTAAAACGATTGGGGCGGAGTGGCTTTGCTTTCATACATTTTATGTTTGCGGTATGCGCATGTTTTTTGGAGACAGACAAGTGGGGTTTATGCTCGGGAGGAGGGGGGTTTTTGAGGGAAGTTTTACATGCTAAATATCTGTTGGGAGGGAAACGGGTAGGCTTGTATGGGCGGACAAACGCGTGCAGGCGAAGGGGTCTTCGTCTCCGTCAAAACGTTAGGTTGGGGTACGCACCCAACGACTTAGCTTTTTCTGCAAGGACCGGGGGTGGGGAGAGAGTATGCGTGTGAATGATTGTGTTGGTTGTTCTTAATACAGGCTGTGTTGTGGAGATCTTTATAGACCCGCGTGGGATTGCGGGAGGAAGACTCATCGAGGATTTTTGAAAAGTGATGAATATAACGTGCACAGTGGGTAATAAGTAATTCAGAATGTGGGGGACGGCTAGGTGGGGCCGTTATGCAAGTGAAGCCCCAAAGTATACATACTGCGTGACAGGAGGAGGCGTTATCGATTAGTTGTCTGTGTGGGGGTAGTGAACTTCTCAGAGTCGTTAGAGCGATCGTGGCGAATCTCGTCATCTCGTTTCGGGGTCTCACTCTCGGGGGGGGTGGTGGAAGTCGGATGGGGTAGTTTCATACACTTCACGGGGCGGGAGAAGATAAATCATGAGGAGTAGTCACGCCGTCGAGTGTGCTGTTGGCATTGCGACATTGGAAATAGGCTACGGCGGGTCTTGGGTATGAGGGTTTAGTGTGGTATAGAGAGGATGGATGCTTAGTGGGGTGCGCGGGTGCGGGAGCGCGGGGTCGAACAATATCAGGGGGCTATGGCGGGTATGGGTTTACGAGGGGATTATATGTGAGGAATGTGGGGGGTCATTTTGCACGGGAGCCGAGGCAGGGGAGCGGAGGGGGTTAATTAGCGGGTGGGGGCGGCGACGCGGGTTGAATCCCACTAAGGTCAGTCCGGGGGGGACCGGGGGGGGGCCAATGAGGTACATCGGGAGATGGAGGGGGGGGTGAAAGGTGCTTTAAGATTTGTGTTGGCAATTATATGCGGCCACAGTGGGGTGTCTGGTCATCTTAACTAAGTTCGCAAACTACGGATACGGCCCCGGTGAGGGTTGTGAGTTTAACCTGGGTTTTCGGAACAGGGGTTGACGTCGTCAGGTGAGTCTAGGGGCTTTAGTGATGTTTGAGAGCGGCCCCGGGGGGGCTGCTTAATTCGGGGTCCACGTAAGTTTGGATGGCCAGTCGGCCGTGCAGGCCTACATCCTTGGATATCCATGAGGTATAGTCGATGCCTTGCCGTGCGATGCGATCCGCCCATAAAAAAGGTTCCCTACTGGTTGGCTCCTATAAGAAGAGATTTATTGGTTCAGGGTTGGTGGTGGGTGTATCGCTCAACGTGAATAAGGGTGGTTGTTGCGTCGCTTACTGGAGAGTGACTTTTTTTCCGGCTATCCGGGTGGACTGCGGGATGCTGGGGGTATCTGGGGGTTATACATGGGGACATGGTCGCGTGACAGGGAGTATAACCTAGTGTCGGGTGCCTGGGCGGGTTGCGGAACTAGGAGGGATTGGAGAGTTGGATGTTGGTATGTGGTTGGTATATCGTAGGTGTTAGTATAGGGTGGCGCTTCCGGTGTTGTTCTGTTTGTAGGCCCCCCCCCCGCGCCCCCGGCGGTGTGCGTGGGGTGCCTCGAGTAGGGGTTACGATGTCCTTGTCCTTTTTGGTTAGGTGTGACTCATGAGCTGTCTTTTTGCAGCTGACCGCCTGGTATATGTGCAGTAGGGTGTGATATCGGACGTGCTTGGGGTGCTAATGCATAGTTTTTTGTCAACTAGGGGAGAGTGGCGGACTAATGAGGCGGACGTATCTTTCGGGTGTAGAGTTAATCGTTTCTTGGGTACAGACGAACAGTTTTGGGTGGTGAGGTTTTGATATTTTGAATTTGTTGGTGTAGGAATTCGGCTTATCTGGGTATAGTTTATTACCGAGAGTGCGGGTAACCATGCGCGTTCTTATGATGCCATTTTGGTCGTTAGGAAGGGGGTATAAGGGGTGGGGATTAAATGGGTTTACATTTTTACCGGCGTGTTAGGTTTATTTCCGGGATTTCTAAGAGGGGCGTGAGGCTGTTTATGGCGACACACAACAATAACGTAATTCTTTTCAGGATAACAGAAAAAATTGACTATACGCAGCGGAAAATAAGAATTACAGGAAATATCAATGTTAACAAACACGGTTTTTCAATTTAATCTATTACCCCCAAGATTCACAAATGATCCCCCCGCCCCCTCACCCCCCCCCCCCGGGGGCCCCCTACCCCCCCCCCTCCCACCCCATTAACTCATAAAATATGCTAACGAGGAGACTTTGCATTGGAGAGTTCTAAACTATGTGGATGCTAAACTACATCGTTAAACCCCTCTTTTATAGTATAAGGTGTTCAAGGTTTTAATGGAAATCATATGATAATAATGATTAAAATCAATTAGTATTTCTTTGACCAAATTATTAATCTTTGACCAATCAATTTGTATTCTTTGACCAAATTATTGATCTTTGACCCAACACATATATCTTTTGACCAATTATTTCAAACATTATCTTTGACCCCAAATCTTTCAATTCCTATCTTTTATAGTATTCTTTGACTATAACTTTGGTCCTTCATGTTTCCATCTTGTTTCATTCGTGTTTTGTCTTATCAACTAAAAATATAATTCCCAATCTTCCCCTAGTTGATAATGACAAAACCCAATAAGCACGAACTTCCCCTAAAGTTAATATACGAATGAAACTTCTTCCCCTTTTTGTTATAATCAAGTAGGGGTCTTCAGTAGATATGCAACCTGCATATGGTTAAACATTTAATTAATAAGCTTCCCCTAAAAGTATGCTAACCATCTCTTGAATCTCGAACTCAGTAGGCTCTATGTAGTGATCACTGATGAAGAAAATAGAGTATAACGAATTTGATGAAGAAGTTGAATCTTCCAAGCTTGTGCCTTATATCTTGTACTATCCACGACGTTGAACTTATAATCCCTAATGTATAGCAGGGGACCGCAATCTCTTTGACAAAATCCTCATTCTCTATAAATGGAGTCACTAAGCACAATAAGTAACTCCTTCAAAGTGATAGCAAATGTGAGCAGTAAGCACCCTAAGTTTATAATCACTCACCTTTGCTAGATCGTCCAGTCTTCATCCACCATTACAACAAACAAGTTACTTTTTAAAGTTGTACGTCATTTGAGATATGATTAAAAAACAAACATGTAAAACCCACTGACAACATCAAATAAGCAATATTCAAGATTTTCTTCGTAAATCACCTCTTCAATAAATTCAAACATGAGCCATAATAATAAGATATAACAATGTTGTGAATAACAGTTCATCCGGATCCAAATCCATCCGAAAACTAAGTAGATATATACCTTGTAGATCCTAGATATCAAGAGCAACCCGCTCTGATACCACATGTTGATCCCTGATCTAAGCACATCTAGGATAACGAAAACATTGAATATACGCAGCGGAATAAGAATAAGAATATCAATGTTAACAAATAAGGTTTTTCTATTAATCTATTACCCCAAGATCAAATGATCTTGGGGCTAAACTAAACTTAACTTTTGCTAAATGTTAGACTTCATTGGAGAGTTCTATCTTGATGGATGCATAGACACATACCTTAATACCTCCTTTTTATTGTATAGGAGTCAAGGTTTACATGGAAATAATAATGATAATAATGATAAATCAATTAGTATTTCTTAGGACCAATTATTATCTTTGACCAATCAATTAGTATTCTTTGACCAAATTATTATCTTTGACCAAATCATTATCTTTGACCAATTATTCAATCATTATCTTTGACCAAATCTTTCAATTCTTATCTTTTGTAGTATTCTTTGACTATAACTTTGGTCCTTCATGTTTCCATCTTGTTTCATTCGTGTTTTGTCTTATCAACTAAAAATATAATTCCCAACAAACAGTATTTTTCCTGCTTTTTGACCCTCTTTTACCTAGTCTCAGCTATCCTTGCCCAGAATGCTCAAACATGAATTCTCGGATATAACTTTAAACTAGTTCAAACTCATACCATTTTCAAACCATTTCCTTCCCATAAATCCACTCCTATAGGCATCATCTCAATACACCATCTTTTTCATCTTCACAACCATTATCAACACTTATTTTTTGGGGTGGGGGGGGGCATCACGAAAGGCTTCCAGTTCAAAGCCTCCAAGAGACCAAAATCAACATCATTCCACCAAAACAATTGTTTGTGGATTTAACCCAAGATGACACAAAACGCCCTTCACAAACTTCAACTCTCTATCACTAGTGCTCCTAATTGCACCACCAAAACACCATCAACCAAAGATCTTCTTCATCCTCAATTGAATAATACCCAAATTCACCAACCTCATCAATATCACTTTTACCTAATGGTTACTTGAACCCACTAACATCACCTCCTTTAAGAGTTTCTCTACCACCTCCAACTCAATAAAATGCATCAATGGACATCACTCTCACCCTTTTACCAATTACCCCACTTGATGTCCAATTTGATACTCCATCACCTTCACCACCTATCTTTGGTCATCCCATTCCTTGGGAAATTTTGAGGCAACAGATGATTCATGTTTGTGTAGCATTCACAATCGTACTCTCATATTTGGATTGAGAGATAAACTCCAATATATGTTTTCATATATTAAACATATGCTCTTACAACCACCAACAACCATCATCCCACCACCTCTACCATCTTCCCCAAACTGAACATACTCTGTGTTTAGTTTCTCAAATAATTGTCCATCCATCATTTTTGCAAGCATGTCCTATGGAGCTTTACTAGTTATAGGACCCTTTGTAGTTTAAAAAATTCATGTAAGTTAGCATGTTATTTATTTTGTATGTGCTTATTCTGACAGCTTATTCCGGCAGTTTGTTTTGAGCTTATTCGGTCCAAATTTGCTTATTCTCATTGCTTATTCGTGATTCTGTGTGCTTTTTTGATTTACGAGTGCTTATTTGATCAAAACTGCTTATTTGGTGTTTGTCAGCTTATTTCGAGTCAAAACTGCTTATTTGGTGTTTGTCAGCTTATTTCGAGTCAAAACTGCTTATTTGAGCTTTTGAGCTGATTTTTTGCTTATTGTGCTAATTTCGATTGTGTTTTATGCAACCGAAATTGATTGCTTACGGTTCTATCGTAAGAATCGTGGCTACAATTAGTTGATCTTCTGCTTATTTGTACTAAACTGCCTATTTTGTTGGGCTTATTTTTGATAAAAACTGGTTTTAAGTCAAAATCAGTAAAAGTTGTTACAAAAATCAAATTCAGTAATAAGTTTGTTACAAATTCGTTGACTGGTCAAACTCAGTTCTTTAACTGATTTTATAAAGTTTTTATTTTTTGGTCAAATTTTAAACTCGATCTTGACTTTTTGTGAAACCCTGATCTAGCCATCTAGGATACAATAACAATGATTGTAACAAACACGCAGCGGAATAATTAAGAACACAATCATTGTTATGAACAAGGTTTTCTTATTCATAAGACTACTAATAAACTAATAAGCACATAGATGATTCATGACTCATCTATGGCTAACTACAACTATTACACGACACACGCTCTATGCGTTTCTAGACTCTCATTGGAGAAGTCTACTATGAATGGTTGCTAAAACTATTCACCCTACCTCTCTTTATATACTAGAGGGGCTAGGGTTTACATAAAAACCTAGCTTACTATGAAAGCTAACTAACTATTACATAATAGGCCCTTATTGTTTCAAAAGAAAACATAATACAATTAGGAAACTAATTAATTAACATTAATCATCACATTAATGTTTGACTAATCTATATCTTCAACATTAATGTTGATTTCAATCAACATTAATCTTGATCTTGTTTCCTTCTTTAGCATATCTTGTTTCTTCTTTCTTCATTTCTGTTTATGGGTTTTGTAATCATCAAATCTGTAATTCCTAACAATCTTCCCCTATTTGATATTACAAAACAATCTGCATGAAGAAACAATGCTAAAACATGTCATCACAATAATAAGCTGCACATCGTGAATCTTCTTCCCCTTTTTGTAATCATCTAATAGGGGTCTTATGCAACTCGTAAACGCTTCCCCTTAAGTGATGCATGTAGATGGTTAAGTATAGATCACACGATTTCAAACAGAAACAAAGCGAGATGACCAACAAAATTGACATAGTCTTGAAGGCCATCACCGATCGAATAATGGAAGTGCTTCCCAGCGACACGGTTAAGAACCCGAAACTAAATATTAACTCTACCTCTCCATTTTTGTCTGCTTGTTCTTACCCAACAGAAGACCCTCAATGCTAAACCCGAATCTAAAGTTCGATCAACGCTGTCACAATATATCCCAAGCAGTCGAACGAATCCCAAAACAACAAGCTAAAAGAAGAAGAGCGGGAAGAAATGATAATCTGGATAACATTAATACCAATCCTTCCTCACCACCTGATTCATCAGTTTTATTCGTAACCGAAAAAGTCCGCCAACTCAATTCATTATTCGAATCACTCGGCTTGGTTCCCTAGTCATCCAAAACAGAATTTGTTTGCACGAAAAGAGATGACAGTGACGTGATGTTTATTGAAATAATTTAGAAGAATGATGATTCCCGCAAGGAGGAACCTGAAGTAGATGAAAACACTGAAGCATGAGAATT
>BQNB010174113.1:2972-13294 GCA_026074375.1 Tanacetum coccineum
GAGCTTTAGAAAATATCAGCATCGTCCGAGCAGCTTCCACAAGAGTACGATTCTGTCTTTCGACAACGCCGTTCTGCTGAGGATTTCTCGGAACAGATTTTTGATGAAAGATGCTGACACTTTTGTAGAATTCAATCAGAAGTTGATTAACAAATTCTGTGCCATTGTCTGTTCGGATGTATATGATAGTTTTATTGAGACCAACTTGTATTTGCTTTAGAAATTTAATGACAAACTCTAGAGTTTTATCTTTTGATCTCAAAAACTTAACCCATGTAAATCTTGAATAATCATCAACGACAACCAAAATGTATTTCTTTCCATTAATACTCTGCACTCTCATTGGTCCACACAAATCCATATGAAGGGTATGCAAGACTTCTATGGTGTTTTCAGATTTGGGTTTATGGGTATACTTCTTGCTCTTTCCTAGTTGACAAGCAGAGCAACAAAGATGGTATTTCTCAAACTTCAACATTGGTAAGTCTCTTACCAGATCTTTTCTTGCAAGATCATTGATGGTACCAACGTTTAAATAGTTTAACCGACAATGCTATAACCATGATTTGTTCTTGGAGGCTTCAGACAATAAGCAAATTGGGGAGGACTTCATCATGTCTTCAACAGAGATAGTATAAAGATTTGAGCCACGAGAACCTTTAAGTAAACCCACACCATCTTTATTTCTAACATAACATGAATGTTTTCTGAATGGAACTTCAAGATCCGAATCACAGAATTATGCTATAGAAAAAAGATTATGTCCAAGTCTTTCCACATAATATACCCTAGAGATCACACTGTCACCAATCACATAGTCTCCATATCCCATAATAGCACCAAAATGATCATTCCCGAATCTAACTATCCCGATGAACTTTTTCACAAAATTCTTAAGTCGAGAGCGATTCCCCGTCATATGTTTTGAGCAGCCTGAGTCCAAATACCAAAGGACGATCTGTACGACCTGCATTTGAAAACAGACAAGGATGGAGTGTTTGGTAATTCAGATCCCCAATTTCTGCTAGGGTCCTGTTGGTTAGCAAAAACAACAGTATATTTCATAGAAGCATCAATTATCTATGTCTCAGCTGTAGTGGGCATGCTAGTGGAAATTGCTTTGTCCTGTTTGTTTCTACGTTTGTATCAAGTTAATGGTGTCTGAGAAGCGTTACTTAATCTCTCAGTGATCATAGTTTCACTAGTACTAACGTTTTCATATTTCTTTAAAGGCACTGATTTAGATTGAGTAAACCTAGTTAAAGGGTATTGTTCTCCTAAAGTGAATTTCTTTCCAGTGGGATTTCATTGATAACCAACATTAGTAAACACTTTTCCTGTTGCTTTCCAAACCTGCTTAACTTTGCTCACAACAGTTTTAGCAGAGGGGGCACGAACAGACTTCAAATATTTCACAACACACTTATCATGATTAGCAGAAATTAAGCATTTGTTACATGTCTTGCACACAGAATTAGAATTCAAATTAATTACAATATGCTTAGAGCTAATACTAGAATCAACACGATTATTTTGTTTTTAATTTACTTATTGTTCCTAGGGTGATCTTCTACGTTCTTCTTGTTGTTACGTTTAGCTGGCAAGATCCTATTGTTCTTTGTATTGCTCCTAGGCTTTGACCTGCTAGCTTCAGTGGAACTGTTTACTCTTTTAGAAGGAATAACAGGGACATTAGTCTTATGCACTTTCTGTTGCTCAACATGTGTTTGTGTGTTATTATTTGAAGTTTCGCATATTTCCTTAAAAGAAACTTGCTTGTTCCTATGCAAAGGGGTAGTAGCAACATTTTATCTCTTTTATTAAATTCTTTCGGACAAGTGCCAATCATATATTCTAACAACTCCTGAGATCTCTTAGTGTAAAAGCAGGCATTCTCAATCGCATTATCTAATGGTTTTTCAATCCTAGCTTCTTCTACTATCTTATGAAACATTTCTACACTTTCCTTAAGATATTTAAGATAATCTAGATGAACTTCCCTATTGTTCCTATTGCGAGGGGAGATTGGTTCAACATCGATTGCATACATACCAGGGGCAAGCACTTTTGGTTTTACAACAGGCATAGTGACGCATTGCATTTTTCCTTTTAGTTGGGCCTTTAGTTTCTCATTTTTAGTTAATAGAGAAGTTGTATGTAAAAACCTAATTGTAGGCTTCATAGATCGTTTTGCCCATCTAGGATATCATAATTGCGCTTAACTTTTCAGCTCTTCCATTAAAATGCTCATTTTATTCTTGAAGAGCAGTAACATGTTCTTTATCTATAGGCTATGAAAGCAATGGCTAAAATCAGAGATACGATCTGCCTCACAATCTTCTCTCTCATTCAGTGGAGAGATTTTCTCTTTTAATTTTCTTATTGTATTGTTCTTTCCTTGAAGCTGCTCTTTCATTTTCTTGATTTCAAAAAATGAGTCAAATTCAGGAGTATCCTGAGATGTTTGGGATTTGTTGTTTCCAAAATATTCTTTAAGATTTTGATACTTCTATTACAAATTTAGGTAATCTATCTCAAGGTTGGAAAAATGTATTTATCATTTTCACTATGATCATCTCTTTGAATCTTGTATTTTAATTTAGAAATCTCAGCTTCAAGTTCTAGACAACGTGCTTGTTCTACAGTGTAAGCATCATGCATTTCAGAAAATCTAGATACAGTATTCACAGCATTCATGAAACTATACAAAAATTCATTAGACAAACAATCAGCAATTAGATTCTCATTTTTCAATGAGAGAAGGTTTGTTTTTTCCTTTCAATTGTCCGCACATAGCGTGTCCACAGCAATTAGTTTCAACTCAGCTTCCATGTTGTTCAAAAATTTCTTTCGGACTTCATAACTATTTAACGAGAGCCGTTTGGATTCCCTCAAAATGTTCTTTAAGCATTTTGAAAAATGGAATTACCTCAGTAAGGTAACATTCCTTTGTTTGTTCGAAACCCCTTTCCCCTTCTGTGAGACCACATGGTGTATTCTCTTTTTACAAGTTTTATCAAATTCCGTAAAAAGTTGTGTGAGTGTATAAAAATATATAATTGTTCACTGACTTATTGTTGGAAGAAACTCTGGGAAAGCGTTGCAGTGTATTTGGTAGGTACCCCAGCATTTTTCTAAAATTGGTTTTCAGAATTGAAATATCTAAGACCAAAATATCGTCTAGGGTCAAATGTCTTTGATGGGGTAAAGTGTTTAACAATAAAGATTCAAAACACCTATCGTTGGTCTTGGTTGATCAAAGAACATAAGATGAGACATTATGTTTTAGTGAGAAAAAGTAGAGAGAGGGTGAAAGACAAATGTATGTTTTATTAGAGAGAAAGAATAACAAGAAATGAACTTCCACACCCCCCATAGAGAGACATGGGGGTATTTATAGCCTATACTAAAGCTATCTATCCTATTATTACAATAGTAGTTAGTGCGTATAGCATATGATCTATAACTAGTCCAATTCATGTGTAAGACGCCAGCTTCACTAAAAAGTGAGGCTAACAAAAGTTGCAAGATAATTCTCTTTCTAGTAATCTGGGGTGCAATCTTAATTCGCTTTTCAACACATAAAGGGCTGCTTATTTCTCCAGCATATTTCTTCCTAGGTTTCCTCAGCTATCTTATATAGTATCATCGAGACATGCACACAGCAGGGGTATGATTGGTCTTGACAATTTCAGGGACCATATAGAGAGCAATCTGAACTTTCATTGCACTAGAGTGAGATATAAAGATATTTTGGAGCCTAGTGCTACCATTTTCTTTTTTCATCATGAAAAAGGTTTTGTTTACAAACTGTGGTACTGTTTGAAGAGACTGATCTTGGTTGAATAATTTATCATCAACTTTTTCTTTTCATCCTGTCAGATCTAAAAAATCTGCAAGGTATTTATTTTCGTTTTTGTTTAAATTCCTTATTTCAAAGTTGAGCGAACTTCATCGTTTCTTAACTTGTATGGTCCAAAAGATAGAATTAAGTAGCATTTTTATAGAATGAAGTTCCTTTTTTCAAAGATTCTTCCTTAATGTTACAGTCAGTGATAATTATTCTAAATTGTTCATCAATCTTTTGTTCTCTTTCAATTAATTCAAACCTTGCCCTTTTTCATAAATCATGACTTTTTCCTTATATCTCGCAAGTTCAGCAGTTAATGATTCATTAACTACTTTGTTCTGCTCATTCGCAAAGACGCATTGGGCAGCCTGTTCATGCATATCATTGATTATCATCATTAAAGCATCATTTGACACAGAAGATACATTACTTTGTACAACTTGCACTGCGTTGTCCTTCACATATTGTTCATACGGAATAATATTACTATCAATCGTTTTGCATCTCGTATACTTCATGATACTCACCAACACTATCTATATAGTTATCATGATCTTGTACCTCAAAGAGAATGTCCAAATTATATGATGGACCAACTTTATCATATCGGCTGATGATAGATTTGCCATAAACATGGTCTGTGCAGTAGGAGCCTCATCAACATCAGAATCAAAACCATCACATTGATCAGCTTGAAAGACGTTGTCCACATTGAGTGCCAAATCTTGTTCCGGGTCTATCCCCATCAGCACAAAACGTGTTATCTTGACTACTTGCAATAAACAAAACGGCTCTTCATCCATTCACTCCATGCCTCCCTGACTTGCATCAATAGCATCCTGTCTTAAAGTATTCTAATTCTGTGGTATCCTTTGGGTGAGGCGCATTGTCTTACTATGTGCCCTATTCCATTGCAGTTATAACACTTAATAATCTTTGCTTGACCAGGTTTTGCATTCCCAACTCTGTTCTAAAATCCCCCATTTCTAGCAGCAACTTCTCCCTTTGCATTGTTCCCCTGACCTGTGTTCTATCCGACCCTAATCCATCCCCCCCCCCCACCTGTTGAACAACAACCAGGTATTTGAACTGTAGCTTGGTTCCTTGTGCTAGATGAAGTTCTAAGTTGATGGTTAGTTTCAGGAAGGTGTGTTTTGTATGATTACAAGTAGGCTACTGTTTTAGTTATTGTCAATCAGTCATCAGTTTGGGGTAAGTCCCTGAATCAAGTTGTGTTGTTATCATCAAAAGTAGGTTGAATGGGTAACTTGTGGGAGCATATGCAGATTATGGAATAGCCTGATATTTTATGGAAGGGTCAACACCACACAAAAATAGAACCATAGGATACCACGTGGGTGCTACTTCCATACAAAATAAAATAAATAATACGACCTAATAGACGTTTTGGAAAGTCAACCATTCGATAAATTTTATAAAATATTAGAGTTACAATAGGTCCAATTTAAATGCAATAGAAAACATTTTTAAAATGTTTGTCGAATAGTACTTCAATTATAAAGCCTTCAAAATATATCTGCGCGACTCAGATGCTCCTAATACTCAACTAGCAAAATAATAACCTGAGAAAATACATGCAAAACGTCAACAATAATGTTGGTGAATGCATAGGTTTAAGTAAAAGCAGTATTGAAATAAATCAAGTGATATATCAGTAAGAAAATTAGCGTTACACTATTTCAAAGTATTATTTCCAAAATTTAAGTAGTGATTCAATAAATCAAGTAATGTTCAGTAGTGGACCACAATATTTAAGTAATAGTAGACTACGAAACGAATTCAGTAGTCCAAAACATGTATTATTACACTAAGCTCATAACCCCGAAACCTTAACTAGTTTTGTGCCCTAGAGAAAATATAGGATGATTGCCAACAACCTAACTGTCCTCACAATGTCAAATGCACCATGGTCAACTTGTGACCAGAAATTCTAGGCGGGGATTGTCAGTCCCAATAGATCTATCCATAACATTTGCGCTTGCTACATTAGCAATTAACGGTTCATGATTGGTAGGGACTTAAATGGCAAATGCGGTAACTTAGACACTAATATTTAGGCAATAATCTGGATAGCATACAGTTTGAAAAACACTCGTGTCCAAAGCAAAACAAATAATGTGTTCAAAACTCACGATGATTCATATAGTATAGGATATTCAAGGGTCTCAAAGCATGTATAAGCAATCAAGCTTTAGTAAGTTCATAAGTAATCAACCATGTATTAAAAGTCATGTAGTAAGCAAGTAAAAGATTTAGTAAAAATAGTCATGTAATGCTCAAGTAGTAGAAATCAATATGCTTGGTAAAACGAGCATGTATTCTCACCCCGAAAACAGTTTATAAAAATCCATTAAAAGAGAAAAGGTGGGGTTATGAACTTACCGAGAAGAAATGGAGTAG
Organism: Tanacetum coccineum; assembly: GCA_026074375.1. Classification (NCBI taxonomy): domain Eukaryota; kingdom Viridiplantae; phylum Streptophyta; class Magnoliopsida; order Asterales; family Asteraceae; genus Tanacetum; species Tanacetum coccineum. The sequence goes on from BQNB010174113.1 coordinate 9,244, forward strand.
TAAGTACTGAAGTTAGATCAAGGATGGCATGAAATCACATCGTCTAAGTTATCACCTAGAAAGAATGGTAACCTAGTATCAAAAATAAAAAAAACACACGACAAAACCACCAAAAAATTCCAATGAAGAAATCGTGCTCGAGATATGCGTCTGAATTACATTTTAACTAAGTGAGAATTATCCAAACATCCCTTTAGGACCTGATCTAATATACCTTCAAGTATAAACCCACTTATACCACTTATTTACCCATTTTATAAAATCTGTTATACTCGTAAACCTTTAAAGCATCTGACACTAACAAGTCTGCAACTTACCGACGTAATGGGGCCTATATCTCAAAATTCCATAAGAGGTATTAACGAAAGTTTTTCCGTCTCAATCAAGCCTGAATGAACCTAGTTTACGGAGGTTATACATCACTCCGAATGGTTAAACATAAACTAAGTGACAATGACAATTTACCCCTAAGTAGCATTCAAAGTTTTGAAAAAAAGAAATCTCGCTTCACCGTATGGATCATTATCTCTCAATCCTAACTAGTTTAGAACCCATTCAAAAGCTCAAGTTTTAAGTCCATCAAGTATCACAGCGTTAGTATAGAAAAACAGTACAGGTTCAATTTTTTTTAGATAATTCATTTGAAAACTGGGCGCACGTTAGTTAGTTTTGCCATTTTGTGGTAACATCATTCATCCGAAGTGGTGTATGAGTCAGTGCCAAAATAAAACACATGCTTAATATGTTTTACCCTTCAACCATATAAAACCTAGTACCTCCAGTCAAAATAAAATGTGTTACAACCCGTACTATCCTGATATTACCAAATGTGAGTACACTCAAGTTTTTCCACAGTTTTGGTTGTAGCTCGACCATCCGGAAGAGTTTGAAGTTCCATCCAACTCACCACAAGACTAGATATGTACCTAATTCATTTGTACAAAATAACTATAGCATAAGCCAAATTATTCGATTTTATCAAAACTATCTGCAGAGTCTAGATTTAAACGACCCATTTGGACTAGTTTCACTCATTTGGCGAATCTAACTCATTCCAGAGAGATACGACTCCATCCAATTCACCATGTGGAACTAAGATTATAACCTATCCATTTATGTAAAGATATAGTAGGCTCTAAGCCAAAAATATTCCATTAACACACAAACTATTTGCAAGTCACCTATTTGGACTAGTTTCACTCATTCGGCCGTAACTTGGTCATCCGGAGGAGTTATGGCTCCATCCAAAGAACCACATAAACCTTTAGGTTTTCTCTACCCAACAAAGTCAAAAAAGCACAGACCTTAGCAATTTATCTATCATAACAACTTTCAATCAAACAACTCAACTAGTGTTTCTAACATTCTAACATCATTATAATGCCATAACAATCATCACAAATCATCCATGAACATCACAAATTATCAATCTCAGAAAATTCATCACAAAAATTAAGAGAAATTAAGATCTAAATGCATGCATAATAGAAATTAATCAATATAAAAAGGTTTAAAACAAACTTACAAACAATGAGGATTGCAAGAGAAAGATCAAACACAAACCATCTTGTGGTTTGCCTAATTGCCAAAACCAACAACCCTTAATATCAAAACCCTAACTCGATTTTATAACTTAAAATCTTTCAAAATTACTTGAAATCAAACCCTTATTACTCTAATTGCACCAAAAATCAAAGAAACCCTTATAAATCAAAATTTTAAAAAATCAAGAATCTTGAGAAAAAACCTTGCATGTTGATTTAATCTTGTAAAGATGAGTGGTATTAGTTTAGGAGTATTTAGGATTGAATGAATTAGAATGTAAGAAGTTTGTTGATGTATTATGATGGTGTTGGGTTGGGGGTCACGAACAACAGAAAAATAAGGGAAGCGTCCCTTTTTTTTTGTATCTTGTGTTATGGGAATGATTTGGAATAGGAAATAGCTATATTACCGTCAAAATAACGTTCCTATTGTTTTTCAATTACAATATTTATTAAAGGATGTTTTGGTTGCTTATTTTATGTCGACCAAAAAAAACGATAGGGGAAATTGGGCTTTGGTGGATTTATTTGTATCCATTAAAGGTTGTTTATTTTTTGGCCGGCAAAACAATAATTAAAAACTAGACTATTGTAAAAATATCAGTTTTTAACCGCATTTCGGCAAAAACCCGGCAGAAGTCAGAAAAACAAAAATAAAAATAAGTTTAGCTTCCTAAGCACAAATAATAAATTATCGATTTCTCAAAGCCTAATACGGATAAAGATTCAATGCACGACTCGAAATAGCGTAGAAACGACATTAATAGTAAATCGGGCTAAAAAGCAAAAGAATATATTTTCTAATTAAAGGAAAATAAAATTGAGCCGGGTTAGAATATTGACCGATAAAATACGTAGATTTACCATCCTCATCCCGCCTTAAGGGAGCGTTGTCCTAATGCTCTATTCGACTTATCTTAGTTTCCTCCTCCTATAAATACAAGCCCTAAGATGTGAAGTTTCATACACTCTTTTACTTATGAAACTCATTTTCTTTCTCTCATTTCCTAGCCAAAACCCACGGCCAAATTAACACACCTAAACAAATCATACGAAATTTTTCTACAAGCCTATACACATCAATCCTAAGACACACTAAGGTGTTTACAAGCATTGGTTCTTCATTTGCAAGGATTTAAGAAGAAAAGGGAAGATTAGGGTTTCAAACCTAATCTAGGGTTTATAAGCTTGTAAGCTTTGGTTTTGAATCTAAACACGGGTTTAGCACTTATTTCTCATCTCATACATCATCCCTAAGGTCTTCCTAATTCCTTCATACTTTTATTTATTATGATTTTATGTGTTATATGTTAATTATGGCTAAATCACCACTAAGGACTTTTTAATATGTAAAATGAGTTTTCACTAATGTTTATGAATTTATGCACTTATTCTTATGTCATATGGTTATATATATCATGGAAAAATGAATGTAAAAGTATGTTAACATATGGTTTAAGTATAAACATGTTTAGGTTAAATTAGGGTTTTATAAGGTTACTTAATCTTCACATGTGAAAATAATGGAAAGTAAATTGTTAAACTTGTTACAATGAATTTATAAGGACTATGGATGAACTTGGACATTATTATAAGTATCACATATGTTAAAAATAGCTATTAGGGTTTTTAAAGTAAACTACTAAATTAAATAATACATAAAACAAGGTTTTTATAAAGATATACACATAAATACTTAGGGGCTGTTTTAAATCCGAATTCATACAGAAAGTTTGACCTAATATAATAATAATACGTCTCGAAAAACCGATTTATAACGAAAAAGATACGTTAATTACGAGTTTACGACGATAAATACTTTTATAAAACTATTTTTATAAAATTTACTATTCATTACAGAAAGTTATGTTTTTAAAACATCTAATATATGATATAACTTTTAATTACGAGATCGTACTCGAAAGAATCGCTAAAAACGGAACTATAACGAATAAACTACGACATTTTCGATAATTAAAGTTTATAAAAGTAATTTTATAAACTATGAACAGTAAAAGTACTATTCATCAGCGGACCCAACTTTATAAAATATAATACATCTTTTAATAACAAAGACGTACTCGAAGGAATCACTAAAATCGGGATTAAAACGAATAAGTTATTACGATTACAAGTTTACGCTAATTAAAACTAAAAACGACAAACGAGCTGTTGTGAATAGTAAAAACACTATTCATCGCAGAAAATCAAAAACTTGAAAATGTAATATTTTGATCACTCGTCTTACTACGAAGACGTGGACGTAAGAAACGCGAGCAACGGGTTTAAAACGACCAAATTAGGTCATTTTTACGAAAAGTATATTTATAAACGTTTTCACTTTATAAATATTATTTTACTAAAACGATTAGTCGGTGATTATGCTATATAGAATATTGAGTGGTTATCAAAGTGTGTTAGATATTAGAAAAAGACTCGGTCACCCCGTGTATTTTACTGTTTTATATAGCTCGTAGTTTAATAGTTAATAGTACGTTTTTCGGTTT